>CAHIKZ030000452.1:500000-682500 GCA_903632075.3 Acanthosepion pharaonis
GCAAATGATTTATTTAAGATTATGACATGTCTCTAACTTTTATTTAGATACATTGTATTTATTTTCAATTTTTCTAGTTGAATTGTTCACCTATATTGCACATGATCCATTATTGTACATAACTAGGTTAAAATAAAATCTATATTTTATATAAATACTACCTTTTGAAAATTGAGATATAGTACAGTGGGAAGGTTCCTTATCATAGATTCAGAGTGGGGCACGAGAGCTTTGCAAATTGTATTTATCCTCTAAATAGAGTATAAATGTCAAATATTATTTTATTCAAATTTCCAAAGGCAATAAAACTAAGAATGGCATATGAACATCACAAGACACTAAAAATGTATGCTGCCTACAAATTCTCTTGCAAATCTGTAGAATAATAATAAAAATTCAAATAACACATACATTGTTTACTAAATTATCATGTTGATTAACTTGGTATTTATCTGATATCTAAATTAAGACCCATATAACTAACCAACAAAACACAAGAAATCTGACAAATACAAATGCACCATATCATATGAACTGTAAAAATGACAAAAATATTATAAGCTTTAAACAGAGGAAACAACCAGAAATCTGTGTCCACATTGCCTATATATATATATATATATATATATATATATATATATATATATATACTCCTGATCAAAAATTTAAGACAACTTGAAAATCTTTATAAGAGACTGTTTTTTATGGATACATTATAAACTTTTTCTTACTTAAGGTTAATAATTCTATAGTTTAAAAGGTTATGAAGGCAAAAAGTTATAATCCTATCAATTTATTCAGAAATGGACATTTTTATAAAATGAGGCGTTTTACACTTGATAATATGACCAGTGGGTATAAATTGTTAGATCTAGGGTAATTCCAATGTTTTTAGTTGAGGTTAGAGATTAGCAATCACTGCATAAATGTATCACCATGCCTAAAGCAAGCAAACTTACCAAAGTAGAGTGTGCTCGAATTCTAGATATCCATAATCAAGGTTTGTCACAGCAGGCAATCGCAGCTAAGGTAAATCGCAGTAAAACTGTGATTTGCAACTTTCTAAAGGACAGTGTGAATTATGGAAATGCAAAGTCTAATGGTAGGCCCCAGAAAGTTTCTCCGACATTGAGTAGGAGAAAAAGATGGGTTGTTGTGAAAGCCAGTGGACTTTCTTCTAGTCAAATTAAGGCAGCCACAGATGCTGATTGCAGTCCAGTAACCATCAGATGACACTTATGACAAAATGCATGGTAAATAAAAAGCACAAACAAATTCCTCAGCTGCTTCCATGTAACAGAGTGAACTGTTTAAGGTTTGGTCATGAATACCAAACATGGGACATTGAGAAGTGGAAGAAAGTTTTGTTTTCTGATGAGAAAAAATTCAATCTAGATGGTCCTGATGGATTCCAACGATATTGTCATAACAAAAACATGCCTCCTGAAATTTTCTCCAAACGTCATAGTGGTGAAGGGTCCCTAATGGTATGGGGTGCCTTTTCTTACAGAGGGACGATGGAGCTCCATGTGGTGCAGGGTCGTCAGACAGTGGTTGGTTATGTTAGCATGCTACAAAAAGCATCGTTGGTGACTGAGGGCTATCATTTATGTGGGGATGGATGGTTATTCGAACAGGATAATGCTGCAATCCATGCTGCGTGCCGGACCTTGACCTTTCTACAAGAAAATGGGGTCCATCTCTTGAGACATCCTGCATGCTCACTGGACTTGAACCCAATTGAAAATGTTTGGGGATGGATGGCAAGAGATGTTTATCGAAATGGCAAACAATATTCAACAAAAAATGAACTTTGTGAAGCTATCTTCAGAAGCTGGAGTAATATTCCTCAGAGCTTAATGGAAATACTAATTTCTAGCAGGCCCCAAAGAAATTTTGAAGTCATTGTAACCAGTAGAGGTAGAATTCATTTTTAAATTTGGTTGTTGAATGCTTTTGTACACTTTTCGTACAATTTCGTAGAATTTTTGTCTCTAGTCTTATAATTTTGATCAAGTGTAAAAAGCCTCATTTTATAAAAATGTCATTTTCTCAATAAAATGTTTGGATCATAAATTTTTGTCTACATAACCTTTTAGATTATAAAATTAGTAACCTTAAGTAAGAAATGTTTAAAATTTATCCGTGAAAAACAGTCTTTTTAAAAAAATTTTCAAGTAGTCCTAAATTTTTGATCAGGAGTGTGTGTATATATATATATATATATATATATATATATATATATATATATATATATATTCAGTAATTCAATAAATGTTTGTGTTACACATCTGACAGACTGACTTAAGTATTTCATGTTGAAATTATAATCCTCTGATAAATATTTATCGCTTATTGTTTTATGAGCGTCTGTCATTTGCCTGACATCTGGACTTTATGACCATTTTGATGTGAAAATCTAGGGTCATTCTATCGGGTAAGTCATTTGAACATTTCTTGTTTTATTAAATATTTTATCTCTATTGATTGATTTTTGCAGAAGTTCTGATAGCCTAAAAAATATATCAAATTTTTCTGTTTGGTGGGATTAAGAGAGTACAAAAATTTTCCATAATGTTAATTGTCCCAAGCAATTTCAGCCATTTGTTTAGCCATTTCCAAGGGGTTTTGTTTTTGGTGTTAGTTTTTCTTCATGTTTTTAACTGTCATTGTATTTTATCTTTGTGTTGTTTTGAAAAGTAGCATTTATTCCAAGTCTTCATGTATTGAACACAGGTGGAATTTGACTGAGCATTTTTCTATTCTTAAAAATTTTTACACTCATTTCCCACTGTTAAATAAGGTGTGGTTGATAGAGATATTTAATATACAGAGCCTCTTTTAAACAAGATTTTTCCAGTAATGTGGTTGTACAGAATTTTTGTGTTTTTCGAACAGAATTTTTCTTAAGGGTTCTTGTAAATTTGGGGTATATATATATATATATATATATATATTTCTGAGATGAGGTATTATGTACACTATTTACATCCTCATCTTTGTTGCCATATTTATCACAACACCCTGGCCTTCTTCAGGTGGTTGGAATGTCAAACTGAACTCTTTATTTTGCTAACTGGAGTAGACTGTTCTAGTTCTACATGCCATGTCTAATGGATGTCAGTTATCTCCTGTTAATTCACCTCTCCAAGTTCTCCACTGCCTTAACCAGGTATTGAACTCACACTCTTTGGGTCCTGTCACTGGATCTAACTAACACCTTTATCCACTGTGCCATGAGGACATCTGTGTATGAATTTCTGGGTATTATAAACCAAGCATCTTCAGCAACCATTTTTTATCAGTACTCATATTTTTTGCTGTTATCATGTCATATTTTTTACCAGAGGTTATATTGCAATTTCCGTTGTTGTTGTTATTGCTTTTCTCTGGCACTCCTTATTACTGGTTCCCATATTGTATTTATTTCTATGCTTGGTCGGCTCAGGAGACTTTTGTGGCCTAGCATATGCGCTGATTCCTTAAGTTTATAAATTTTACAATGATGTTCTTTGTCTATGATATCAACCTGATAAATATTGTGATAAATATGGCAACAAAGATGTGGATGATAGTCCAAGCAATGTAAATATTTGATATATATATATATATATATATATATATAAGACAGAAGGGAAACTTGTCTTAACTGACACATTTTAACCTCTGATAGACTTTATCAAGTTAAATGCCTGTCAGAAGACAAAATGTGTTTGCTCAGATAATTTTTATTTTGTCTTTATTCATATTGTCCTTTACAGATATATATAAATTTCAGATATAACTAAATATATATATATATATATATATATATATATATGATATTTATAAAAAGCAACTGAATATGAAATAGTGAATAATCTTTTTCTAAATAAAACCATATGTATAATTAAATTGAATAAAAACACATGTTTAATCAAATTGAGTCACTACCTTCATGCATATTAACTCAACCTTATAAATGTCTATATGCCTGTTCATATTCTACTTCTATTTCTGTTCACAGATTTCTTTGTATAGAATAAAGCAAGTGAAAACTTCTGACTGACTTTTCAATTAACCTCTAAAAACTAAAAAAAAAAATCCGCAATCTCTTCTCCATGATATTATGCTGAATCAGCATTGGATATTGTAAAGAAATTCATGATGCAATCTACTTTCTTGCAACAATACTTGGGGAAATCAAAGTTACAAATATTTATATGCAAACAGATTGGTTCTCTAGGCATGACAAAGTGGATCTGTCAGACCATACACTTAACTCTGTCAGAAATATGTGGGTGGAAAGCATTGTTTGTCAACCAGAATTAGAAAATGTGTGTGTGGGGCAAGGAAATTTTAGAAATATGAGGGTAGAGCAGTCAAAATAGGGTGTGTTATAATTGTATAAATGGGTGACAGGCTGGAATGTTTTTAACAGGATTGGATGTCTTGATCTTAAAAAATAAAGCTGATATGCAGTGTGATCTACTCAAATTACTGTAGTTATGATGAGTTTGGTGGCTGAGTCAATGTCACATTTATCCAGATTTAAAAACATTTACTACACTTTGATCATAGGCATAAGAAGAAGAATTACTGCATCATTGATAATTATATTTTTAAAAATCAGTAAAACAAACTAATCTCACCAGCTCCTTCAATATATTGACCGTATGGCAGACAATAGTAAGCTTAATAAATATCTGAGCTACTTATCAAAGAGCCAAAATTCTTCAAGTTTTTCAAGAAGTGAGACTTCAGATAAACCTTTCCAAATCAGAAACTGTGATCTGGAATTGGATTGAATACACTGTTGGTTGAATAATCTGAATCTAATACAAAAATTCAGAATGTGGAATTAATAAACTCTAAAAACTTCAAATACCTCAGTGTATGGATTAGTTATAATGAATTTAGTATAGGTAAGAAGAAAATTGAACATCAGATAGCTTGCACTGTTGAATACTTCTTTTAATAATGGTGTCCAACCCATTCAGAAATGAATAATCTATTAGCTGTATTGTTGTAGAGTGGTTTCACAGTGGAGGCTTGTATTTGTACTAAGCCGGTCCTAAAATAGGTTTGACGTACAAAACGTTAGGAACTTGATATAATAGGTAATGACGCAGTAATCTAGCTGTGGTGGCTGATATTTTAATATCTGACTAACGGTCGTCCGGCATCGACTGACTGACCAACTCCCCTGAGTGACTGCTACTACTCCTACTTATTATAGGTCGGAGAGTCTATTAACAATAGGATTGGTGTGTTCCACTATAACATGTATACAACTATTTTTTCAGTGATGAAAATGACATCAAGCAAATGAATCCTCAAAAGCAATGCTTCATCTGATACCATAGACAGACACTACATAATCACAATGAAAGAGTTTTACCAAATAACAACAACCACATCACTTGAGCACTTTCAAAATCAGGAACAACAAAAATGGTTAGTTTGGTTTATTTTGCTTTACAGCATATCAATCTCAATGGGTTATTTAATGCCAAAAAATGTTTATGATAGGTTTGTATGAATAAATATGTATTCTTTGTAAGAAATTAGTTTCTAGATCAGGTTCCATTGATGTATTTTTGTAAAGAGGATTTTTGTTGAGAATCTTCTCTATTACTGGTAATATTTTTTTCCCAAAGATGTATTGCTGGTAATAATATTTTTTTCAGAAATATATTGCTGGTAACTTTTTTTTTTTTAAATGTATTGCTGATAATAATTTTTTTTTTTTTTTAAATTTCATGTTAGTATTTTTACTATAAAAACCTATTTTTACACTTTCATAGTGTTTTGACCTCAATTTGGGGGTTAACTATTTGCGCATAGCTAGAACCCTAACAGCCGGGTCAATGTGGACCTGGCAACAACAGCAATTAAGAAGTGTTTACTTTTAGACTTTAGAAAAACCTGACCAATCTTTACATATAGGATCTAGTATAAACCTGACAAATATCTAGCTATAGACTCAAATCTTAACCTGGGCAATATTTATCTATTGACTCAAGTATAAATCCAACCAATATTTATTGATAGACTGACGTATAATAAGAAAAATCAATTTTCAATATTAAATAAACCCAAAGTGGTTGATAGGTTATCAAATCCACTAAGTGGACAATATAATAAAGTTAGTAATAAAATAATAATAAAAAAAATGCTTCATTAAGGAGTAGAAAAAAGGTAAAACTTTTATCAACATATTTTTGATCTGTGAGCAATTTCTTACAGAAACTAAATTTTCTGAAATCCTATGCAATATATCAAAAATAACGGAACCATCAAATTTCTAGATTCTTTGTACATATGTGTGCATCTATATGTGTGTGAATGTTACTATTATTAGTTGCAATCATACATTCTTCATACATATTTTTTTCTTGTGTTATATGAAGTTCAGTTTTAATCTAAAATGGTTGATGACATTTTGCAAATGGAAGTTAGATCAGTTTCATTTTTTACAACAGATTTCAATTCTCTTAAACTGTGAATTCCATTATTTTATACCAGAGAATCATAATTTCTTTTAGAATTTGGTAAACAAAAGTATTGGATTTGTCAGAAAATGAATGAACCCTTTACTTTTTTTGCTTTTCCTTTCATGGACACTTATTTTATACCCAGTAATTTTGTTTAGTTTTTCAGAACATTGCCACAGGAAGAAAGCAGAAAGATCTAAGTGACATTTAGAAAATATTTTTTATTTTTCATTTTCATGGGAAATATTAACTGGTTAAAGTTACATTGCATGTGAGCTACTTGAAGGTATCTATTGAATTTTTATTTTATATACATACATTGCAGAATATCATATGTATTACATATATAAAATATATATTACATATATAGATATATCAGAAATTTGATGAACTAAACCGAAGTTGGCAAAAGTCAGATTTACAAAGCTAATGAAAAATGAACTCGATAATAATTTTTCTACATTTAGAATACAAATGAAGTGTGAATTTTTAGCAAATTAATTAATTAAAAAAAGTAAATAGAAACCTTTGTTAGTTAACATTAATACAAATTTTCCTACTTTTGAATGCATTAAGATGTATACTCATTTCTTTTAGATTAAAAAAATAAAGGAGAAAAATATTTATATATAAACTGTAACATAAAATCAAAATACAAACTTAATTTGCTTGGATTTTACTTTAGATGAAACTATAGTTAATATTCTTAATCCTTTCCTGGAAAGAAAAAGCCTGCATGTAGATATAGAAGTGAGATTTCACTCTGTTGCCATGGTCACCAGACTCCAACTTGTAAATCCCATTGAGCACTTTTGAGATGAAATTAACCAAGAATTTCACTCAGCAGAATTTTAGCCAACATTAGTGCTAAAATCTTTGTGCCAGATCCAAAAGGAAACCTTTAAAGATTTTATAGCTTGGGTAAAGGCAGCAGGGTTCGTAAAAAGGAGGACTAACACCTTCAGCAGGTAGTCACTTTTGGAGAAAATAATTAACAATTATACTGTCATTGTAATAAAGTAAAATTTAATGATAATTGACCACATGATGAGGATTATAGTTGCTCCAAATTTGTTTCTTGATGCCTTTTTTCTTTCTTTTGTGGCTAATTATTGCTTTTAATGGCAATTCTCATTATAACTTCTGGTAACCTGTTTCAGCACTCACTTTTTGCAACTGAATATATACATACACACACACACACACACACATATATATATATATATATATATATAGTCACAGAAATTCATACACAGATGTCCTTAAGGACACATGGCTAGTGGATAAAGACATTCATTAGATCCAGTGACTAGATCCAAAGTGTTGTGTGTTCAATACCAGTCCACAGTAGTGGTGAACCAAAAAACTTGGAGAGTTGAGTTAAAGGAAAATAACAGAAACATCTAGAAGAGGCATGACACATGGAATTAGAACAATCTACCCCAGTGGACGAAATAAAAGGTTTGGTTCAAAATTCCAGTCACCTGAAGAACGCTAGAGCATACAACAGCTGAAATATTGCAAACATGACAGTGAAGATGAGGATAACAGTCCGAATAATGTAAATAATACAAGTAATTGTAATGTCTCATCTCAGAGATATAGACAGATATTGAATATATTTTCTTTTCATTTATAGTTATCCACTTTTCTGTATATGGTCAGCATATTGCATTTTAAGCTACAAATTTTGTTATTTAAATTAATGTTTTCAGTTTTCCATGATTCAATAGTGTATGGAATGAACGAAAATGTGAAATAAAACTCAGAAACACTTTCCAATGTCACAAATTCCAGAACACACTGCTTTTATTACAGAAAGAGGGATGTGGCATAATTCTTATAAACTTGTGATATGAAATCAGACTTTAAATTTTGTCTGAGATTCCTCATACCTTTAATATACCATGTCACTTCCGGATATACATAGGCTACCATGGCACTCCACGACTTCCTATCCTTTGTAGCTCTTAGCAGTGTGTGTCTCCTTACTATCTATTTAACTCTCTGTTCTGTTATCCATTGATATGAGTAGGTAGTTTAATCACTGTTTTCCCTTACTCCTCTTGCTAACAGTATATCTTGTGAGTGTCAAATTCTCCAAGCCGTCTTTTCTTATGTGTCCGAGAAATTTCAACCCTTTCCTTCTGATTCTAAGTGTCCTTTTTGTTTCCCATTTCCTTAAAACTCCCTCTTTGCTCAGATGAGCCACTTACGGTATTCTCATCATCCTTCTGTAGAACCACATCTCCAGTGCCTCAAGTTTCTTCTTCATCTGTGAGGAAATTTTCTAACATTCACTGTCATATATGAAGATTGATATTACATAGCAGTTCAGTATTCTTTTTTTTGTTTCTAACAAACTTTTCCTGTTTATTAATACTTTGTTTAACTTTAGGAAGCCATCTTCTAATTTTGGTGTCACATTTTATGTCATTGACATTTTTCAGATGTTTATATTTCTGTTCTTGCATGATTTTGGAATCTCTAATTCATAGCCCCTATCTTGGACAGTTCGTCTTGCATGGTTACATGGTTAGTCCTTTGTTTCCACTTTCTTTTACTACATTGTCTTAGAGTTAGTCATATCATTTTCGTATAAATGTTCTTTATGAAGGCATGAATTCAAATCTCTTAGCTCATTCTCTCATTATCAGTCATCCTGATTATATTATGGTCACTGATACTAAAAAATAGTAGACAGTTTCTCATGAAGTCAGTGATTTTTTTCCCTCCTATATAGTTAAATATTACTGGTTTCATCATACTTAGAGGGGAGATCGACATTGCAAAGTAACCTCCATTTCATACTGGAATACTTTGAAGCAGAAAAACATGTCAAACCATATGGAATACCTTGAAGCACAAAAACATGTCAAACCATATGGAATACCTTGAAGCAGAAAAACATGTCGAACCATAACAGCTCAATTCTGAAAGCACAAGTTTGATCCAATCAGGAAGCTAATGGAATTAGGGACCAGTTCCTTGTCATGTTGTATAATGAAACATGAGAATAAAGAGGATAATCCTGTGTAAGGTGATTCCACTAAATTTTGTTTCTGTAGGCTGAGATATTTCCTCATCAAAATTCAGTTGAAATTCCTATCAAAACCCAATGAAAAATGAGAACAAGACAGTTTCATTCTCTCCCACAACTTGGACCAATATAATTGGGATTCAATGTTTCAAAAAATGCTAATTCCCAAGATGGCCATTTTAGAATTCTGACTGAGTTTCCGAATATCACTTTGATTATAAATGCCTTTGAATCCAAATATCCAAGCTAAATTTCCCATTACCAGTCATCTTCATTATTGTGCACCCACTATCATTTCAAGATGAAAGACAGTTTCTAATGATATCAGAGGTTCCTGCTGCATGAAACTCAGAGAGGAGATTGGCACAGCCAAGAAACTTCGCTTGTTTATTGAAATGGGTATGAAGCAAAAGTAGTAACAAACCTTGCCTGCTCAATTCTGAAATAATGTCAACAAACAGGAAGCCAATAAAGGGCCCAGTTTTTATACATGTTATATAATTGCATATGAGAAGAAAGAGGAAAATACTGTGCAAGTCTCTGCTGATAAAATCTGGTTCCCTAGACAGACATGTTGCCTTGCCAAAACCGTTAAAATTCCATCTCATTCTCACCTTCAACTTGGACAAAAATGATTTGCATTGAAAGTTATGGCAAAATGACCCTTCCCAAAAGGGGCATTTTAGTACTGGTAAAATATATAACTTCTTTCAGATATAAACATTAGTATAAATTCTTATCATTGCTGATTCCAGTATTTGATTGGATAGCAAAAAGAATCTTACTGGAATTCAATGATGGGAAACAATTCATTTGATTGCTTTTGATATTATTGATTAGCTATATCTGGTGTTATAGTAGCAGTTAAGGTCTCCAATTTTGTCTCATGAAAAAGTTTTTGCAGTAACCTTTAACATGGTTTTGGTGCCATTATGATTGTATTCTTGTGCGCCAACATTTGCTAAATCTGATTTCAGAAACACAATACTCAGACAAGTTAAAAAATACGCATACAAAATAGAAAATGTATTATTGGTTATGAACCTAACAAAAGGTCATTGTAGTAAGAATTTTATGCCTGTTTCCTAAAAGTATCCCTGTTTCTGCTTCAATGGAGAAAGACATAATAGTTACTGTCTTCTACTAAGAATGGTAAGAAATCAGTATAAAAGTTCTGACCTTAAATCTCACAAAAGTAAGTCTCAGGAAACAATGTTATTTGTTATCAGGAAGCAGCATATCTTGGCCTTTTTCTCCTTTTTCTCTTAATAGTATCACAGTTTGATGATTTAGTCAGAAAATAACTTTCAGCTGTCTTAAAATATCTGATGCAAAAGAACAGAAGAATGCCAATCTCTCAAATAAGTAATATTATGCATTCTCTCTTTTCCCTTGAATATCCCCTACAAAGTCAGCCCAGAAGATATCCAACTATTTGATATTTGCTAAAATGTGATGGAAACAGAGAAGTACTATCATTTTGATGCACTCTCTCTTGGACCTCAAATATTCATTCAAGTGTCCCTTTCACTTTTCAAAATAGTCTGTAAAATTCTTTTTGGGACTACCATCAGCAGCTTGTTATATTCTCCATTTTTCCAAAACTTCTTGTCTTTTAGAAAAAGCCACAAGCCAGTGTTCTGGTTGGTTTGAAATAGCAAAATGATGTAGTATTTTCTTCAAAAGAACAGGCATAAAAATATAAAGAGTTTATTTGCATTTTCATTTTGAATACATTAGTTACACAATACACAAACTCACTCAATGTCATTTCACTGCTGAGTAAACCCACAGAAGAGTGTTTGTTCATGCATATACATAAAGTTCCCTGTGATTGGTTCTCCAGTTGCATTATGGTTGAACTAGTTCTTGAGATATTCAAAATGACTAGATATATTCTTGATGGACCTTGTATTAGCAGTTTATCAAAGATGTTTTACTACTAATAATATTAAAAGAAAAATTTGAATGTGATGGTTGCATATTGGTGATTGCCACAATATATCAAATTGATGAATCGATTTAAAATCCTCCCCCCAGTTTATTACATTCATTTTATATAAATACCCTTGGCAAAGGCATGAATCCATATCTTCTCTGAGTTAAGGGGTAAATAGCAGGACAGACTGGGCTCTTTAAACTTGGCTGGCAATTAGTATAAGAGAAGAACAATTCTGAATTGGGAATTGTTAAAAACAATGGGAAATTTTACCATTATTTTCATAAGACAATTCATAGATAATAAATAAAAGGAATCTGTGGAGAGCTATGAATGTCCATGACATTTCTTTTGTAAAAAGGACATAAAAGAGATAAACCTGAAACTAGTGAAGCTGTTATTGCTACCAATGTCTAAGAATGTAAAATAATTCTTGTAGAGTGGATTTCTTATGATCTATGGTGTTCTATACAACAGATCTACTCATGGTGAAACAAAAGGCCAAAACTGAAGGCCCATTTCAAAATATTTGGATTTCAGAAATTTTAGAAGAAATGTTAAACAAAATTCTTAATAAATGACGTTTCATTAATTTTTTGTTATGAAAGTGTTATATTTGCATCTATGTTTGTTCTTTAATGGTAAACTAAAATCAATGTGCATTTTAAAAATACATTTTAGTAAGAAAAACAGAAATTACATATAAAAAATTAAATCTTATCAATATATTCATTGTTATGAATAACAACATCATAGTGAAAAATACTAAATTAATTTTATATGTCAAATAATGGCATTTTTAAATACATTTTGTACTGCAAAAATAGAATCAAGGGAAAAGCTCCTTGGAAGAAAGTCTCTGTTAAAAATTAAAAAATCAACCCTTTCATTCTTGGAGAGTGGATTTCTCATGACCTATAGTGTTCTATACTACAGACATATTCAGGGTAAAACATAAGGTCAGAACTGAAGGCCTATTCTGAAATGTTTGAATTTCAGGAATAATGTTAATAGTTAAACAATTCTTTTCCTTAATTTTGTAGCATAAAAATATTATATTTATTATGTTTTTAATGGTAAACTAAATTAAAATTCAGTGTACTCTTTTTAAAAATACCTTTTTGAAAAAAAAAAAAATGACTCATAAAACCTACTCAGTAGTGAGAGCAGTTCAAAATAAAAAGAGGATATCCTAAGATAAAGACAGAAGAATGAGAACAATCACCCACCCTGGAGATTAAATAAAGATCTTAGTTTGAGTTTTTCTGAAGGTTACCTAGATTAACAAGATCCTGAAGGAGGCCACATGAAATAACAGCCAAAACATTATAATCTACATAATAAATGCAAATGTCAGTATGTCACTGTGTCAAGCTTTTTCAGCTTTACTCCTACAGGCTATACCCAACATATCATACCATTTCAGAATCAGGCTGACTCCATGAACAAATTAAAAACATTCTGGGATGAATCTGGACCCACAATCCTGAAATTCTGGATTCCCAAATTTTCATTACTGCAATTATTTTCAGATTTCAACATCTTGGCTAATAAAAACAATTAAAGGGACACAACTTTCTAACTTTCAATAGCTTATGTTCAAATGAAAAAATACTGTTCTTAAATTACAGTGTTTCAAAATAAAATTGTCCATGTTTTCAACTTTACTCCAAGAAGCCATAGCCCAAAATATCATACCGTTTTGGAATCAGGCCAACTCTGTGAGCAAATAAAAAACATTCCTAGTTGAATCTGAACCTGCAATCCCAAAATTTTGGATTCCCAAGTTTTGATTACTGTGATTGTTTTTGGCAGTTTTTAATATGATTTTTGTGACAAATTTTTTGTATGACAACAATTTTTATAATTTGAAAATAATTAAAATTAATTGTGAAATCCAGCAGAAGTCACCCATGAAATAGAAATAATTGTTTGTATAGATAGTAAGGACCTATGTACATCTAATTGTCTTTAAATTAAGTGGTGGCAGAAGAATTATCATAGAACTTTTAAAAGGTACACTTAAATATTAATTCAATACTTCAATGTGGTGATCAGTTTTGTGTTCCTCTGTAGTTTATTGTCACCAATCATCTGATAGGGTGGCTTGTAATCTAGTAGTAATATAAATATCAATTCTGTATTCTGAATTTTTATGTTGGATTCAGGGTATAAGGCATCACTGTGTTCATTCCATAAACAGATTATAGTTTCTATTTTGGAACGGTTTATCTGAAGTATTACTCCTGGGAATACTTGATATGGAATGTTACTTTTTTTTTAGTTCATGATCATTCCTTTACCAAGTATGAGCATCTTTGTCCTTTAACATAACCTCAACCCCTTATCATTTCTAAAGGGAAAACAGGAGGACTGTTCTAGACCCATTTCTTTACATTTGGGCTTATACATGTGCAAAGCACAGATTAAGAAAATATTAAACAGGTTAGGGGTTCTCACTTTCTCCTTGTCATATTCCTGGATCTTTGTTAGACATATATGACTTTGTTGATTGATACAACTCTTTTAGCAGATCAAAGATGAGAGAAGACAATTTCTTATGGATGAGAAAAGAAAATTTCTACTGTTATGATCATATGCTGTTGTGAGATCAACAGAGCAGATGTATGATTTTTCTATTTGATTGGTACAATATCCCATGGAGAATTTGCAGAAATAAATAGGAGATTGTTATGAAGTTATAAACTAATAACTTTTTCTGTAAAAACTTTTCTTTGTCATCAAAAAGGAATTAAAATGCAATTACAAATGTTAATTGGTGCTTATTATAACGTACTTCACTATAAAAATGTCAGGTCATTTTTATCATTAAAGACAAGGCTGCAGCAGATAAGAAGAAAGGAAATCATATTTAAGAGCCCAAATAAAAAGAAAAACTCCTTGAGTTAAAGGAGACACAAGTGACAAAGTCTTGGAAGGTGTAATCTTTGACAAACTGTCAATTTAGTTTGAAGAGCATTTGACAATGATTGCTCCAGATCTTCACTGTTAAGGAAATTTCTGCATCATTGTCAGATTGCGATGAAAGAGAGGAAAGCTTAAAATGCCAAATACAGGAGATAGAAGGGAGGTGTAGTGACTAGACAAATAATTACCAATATTTTCAGAACTAGTTACATAAACTGGTAAAAAGAAATCTCAGCAAAAAGTTATTTATTATCTGGATTAACAGACACTTAAAAAAAAGATGAGAGGGCACAACAGCAAAAATAAAACAAAGGTGAGGACATTAGTCCAATGAAAAATGATAAAAATAATAACTCATCATTACAGAAATTTATATAAAATAAAACACTGACACAATGACAAAGTATATATATATATATCTATATATATATCACAAGTATACCATACATATAAATATATATAGAGGTACACCAATAAGTTTGAAGTTTACATTGCTAATATAATATTTATTGTTCAACATAATTGCCTTCTTTTTCAATGCACTTAAAGCCACCACTTTTCCATAATTATATATATATATATATATATGAATTAATATATAGTGAAAATTTCAGATAACAATTAATCACATAACTATGCCAGTCTATAGAATCACTGATCTATACATGCATATATATATATATATATATATATATATATATATATATATATATATATATATATAGTAAAATGGGCAACAACTATTAGAAGCATTAGTTATAGAAAATAAACAACACAGGATCAAAAAATATTAATTTAGAAACTATCATATTAAAAACATTTCACAACTCAAAAAAGATAAGACTCTACAAGATGACACTTGATGGCACCATAATGGAAAATAAAACATGTATTCACTGATGCCTAATGACACAAAACTCAAAAACCATCAAAAAGACACAATGCCTTATTAATCAAGCAGAACCTATTTTAAAAGGTAAAAATTCTCAAATGATACTGGGAAATTTATGTCCAAACTTCATCTGGAAACCAGAATAATGGGCCAAAGTAAAGAAAAATAAAGAAAATCTTCTGAAACAAAGAATATTTCTTGGTCTTTAACCAAACATGTGTATATGTGTGTTTGTGTTGTGAAGAGGAAGAAGTCTTTCCCTGAAAAATTCTGTTTCGTCATTTTGTTAAATGTTAAAAAAAACAGAGCCAGCTAAGAAAACAAAAAATATCTATGTTTATGTGTAAAATTTCATATATAAATTTTGATATGTCAAAATGGAAAAAAAATTCTGTGCAGTGCTTTTTTTTTATTTAATTTTGTCTGATGAACTCCTTTTAGAGGACGAGACATGTTACATAGAATTTTTTTTACACTTTATCATTCAATTATTTTTATATATATATATATATATATATATATATATATATATATATATATATATGTATTGTGTGTGTGTGTGTATATAAGGCTTCCTATCTTCTCATGCATGCAGATAAAGTTCACCTCCCTTAAAGAATGTCTGGGTGTCTACTTCTCTTCCTATTAATATTTGTAACAAATGTGAGAGAAAAGTATATTAATAGAAATGCCAAAGCTTTTTTTTTTCTTCCTGCAAGTAAAACTCTCCATATCTTCTCTCTTTGTTTCATCTGACATTATTTCAAAACAAGTGGGAAAACCTGTCTGAGATTTGGAAACAAATTTTCTTTAATATTCAGTCCTCTTTTTTTTGTTTCCTTCTTTAGCATTCTATAGGTATGATTTTTGCCTAGTGCCAAGTTTGTTTTTTGTTCATTGGCTTCCTTACATTTCAGGCTGTTATATTTGGACTTTAGAGTTATTTCCTTGATTATGTCTCCTTTCATTTTTTTTATGTCATATGGGAGTCAGTAACAGATATATCCCACAGAAGATAGCACAAGAAAAGTAAATGAATATAATACAGAAAAATTCTCTTGTCCAGTTTTGATATAATATCCCATAATGCCACACAACCAAGGGACCACCAACCAGACTCAATGTCAGATAAACATTATTTCTTAAGAAATGAACCAGTCAAAACATGAAAAAAATCAATAAATTAGATAAGAAAAAACAAACACATTCATTGAATAGAAAAGTCAACATCCTCTAAAAGCCTTTAGTGTTCTGTAAGCCAGTTTCTTTCAATTTTTCTAGACAGCAAATTACTGAGGAAAACCTTATTTAACCCTATAAATGTATCAATTCCTATAAACCAAAAAAATTATGATTTACCTGACCTCCCCACTATACTTTTATTATATGGAGAACTGATATGTGTATATATAGGCCAAGAACAAAAATTGCTCACTCCCCATGATCACTTGCATGCTGATATGAATATTGCACCAAACCCAATTCCCTTATGCAGTGAAGAAATTGCTGCCACAAGGTTGGAAACCCCAGGATGAGGCACCTTCTCCCATCTGAGGAGAACTGATACTAAACTTTTAATACTGCATTTTGCAGATTAACTTGTAGTGTCCCCTACATTACTGTTGTAGTTTCTGTAGCAAGTTTTTCTAGAGTAAAACTATAGCAGTTTTACCCCACATTCAACCGGTTTTTAATTCAGAGAGCACCTTTTCTGAGACCAGTTGCTGGCTCATGCTACACAGCTATGTCTGTCCTGCTATGAATCCCAAGCTGGGGGAGAAATGATGGATTCAAACCTTTCCAAAGGTAGTTGAGCAAAAGCAAGGAAACACACTGGCCTCGGCACGATTTTGAACTCAATATGCCAGTCTGAATTTCTGATCCACCAGCCGCTCCACTACACATATTCTATTATAATGTATAGAAGAATATATCTATTTTTACAGTTGCTGTTCCTTCATCCTACATGAAGGTCATGCAAGAACATTCAACAAAACTACATGCAATCCTTGCAGTAAATGTTCAGATGAGTTCCATTAAGTTCAGACTTTACAGCTAGCATATGCCATAGAATAATTCCTCATTCCCTTCATGTTCCAAATGTAAGGAGAATTACAAGAGCTATTCTACCATGAACTGCAACTTTGGAGAACAGTCTCCTTTGTCATTGATTCCCTGAAAATTACAATCTTGATCTCTTCAACTCAATGGTCAATTGCAATTTTTTTCTCTTTATCTTCATAATTTTGATTACTTCTCACATTCATATCACAAACTTCACTTCAGCATTACCATTTTTAGACTGTGGCCCTTGAGTGGGGTTATAAAATAAAATAAGACATATCTCGGCTGATTTACAGGCAAATAAACTAACATACTCAAGAGCGAGAGCTGGATGTGAATGGGACAAGGCCCCGTCACATAATGACCATTATCTTCATTTACGCATGTTCCCAACGCACAAGTTCCAGACAAAAAATAAAATAATATTTTAAAGTGTTTTTATTTTTCGACCAATAAAAATGCTTCCCTCCTAATTATACTTGCATCGTTTTTCGAGCCTGTTAAGCCATAAAAAAATGGTATAAAAGGAGTCACACAGAAGTACAATGGCAGTCAACAGGAGGCCAGGGAAGAGACCTGTCACGGTCAGGCTGAGCGGTCAGCCAGCAGCAGTAGCGCCATGCCAACCAGCGAGAACTACTATGAGAGATCAACCCAGATCAGCAGCCGGCCTATGAACTATATCACAAGGAAGCTGTCCCAAATCCACACACTCCTATTGAAATAAATCACATAAATCTATTTCTACTGTTGTTGTATTTCTTTCTTGCAACCATACGCTTGTCTATTACAGTGGCTATCGGGCCTTGAATTTGGTGAAATTTACTAAAAAAAAAAAGCAGAAATCTATATCTATAATTCTCAAAAAGTTTGTGTGTATGTATGTGCGATCGGATGTTGTTTATGCATTTCCACAGTTTTCATTCGATTTTGAAGAATTTTTTGTTTGATAGATAATTGGCGACAATGGCTCTCCACTACTTCCTGACCATTATAACTGGCAGCAACGTTTTGCTACTTACTATCTGTTCTTGGATATATATCTTTCATAAAAACTTTAATAAAAATAAATAGTTTAAATTATTACAATAATATTTATTATACAGTTCCCTTTTCAGTGCCACCCCACAATTCAAATTGTTAACCCCCCGATTTAGGCATATGCCTCAGTTTCACCCAAATGTTGTTACTAATATTGATTATCAGATGGGCTGACTTTAAACTTAAACTGCTCCAATTGAACGGCAAAGATTCCCAGCAATGAAAGACCCAATCAAAGACGGGCTATACTGCTAGTATTAATTATTTGGGTTCAGGTAGAAAAGGGTAAGTTAAGCAAAGCATAAACAAATACAAATAAGGGAGACAGTAAAGTGTACAAAAAAATACTACTTTTTACAAGTTTTTCTTCTCTTATATGCCATTTCTCTTCAGTAGATGAACGATCATGACACTCCACAGCATCCAGTCCATTGCAGTTAAACCGGCCTTGTGCCACATAATGCCCTCGTTGGGGGATGACTAAATATAGTCCATTGCAGTTCTAAGCAACTATTGATTGTTATATCCATCTGAATCCCCAATCTACAATTGATTTAACCAAACTTTCTAGATAGTTTAGTTGCTATTTCCTTCTTGCTTTCAATGCATCATGTGACTGATAAATTCCCTCTTTTAAAGAACAAAAACCAAACATAAAGATGAGCATCTGACTCAATAGAAGAAAGATATGTTACCCATTCCAGAAATTTTGGCTGGCCTTTTCCAGAATCAGTTGTTCTCTTTTCTACAGCAAAATGCAGTTAATAAGTAATGATCATAGAAAAGACAACAATTGCAAATAAATGATACAGGGTGCTGATGTAGGGAGAATTGAACTTTCTTCATTGCCTTATGGAGTTTATTTTGTATCTTGGATTTGTTCTGGCAACACATCACTTATTTAGGTTGTTCAATAATATATTTCTTTCAACAATATAAGCAGCATCTAGCTTTCTTTCAAGTACATGTCTCGTCAGGCTGTTTTAAGGAGTGTTATTTGCAACCTCCAAATGCCATCCACTTTTCATCAAAAGTCATTGTGCACTTTAATCACTTTATATGTGAATGACATGAGCATTCTACCTCTTCTGAGTACCTAAAACTATATGTAATGACATGAGCATTCTACCTCTTCTGAGTACCTAAAACTATATGTAATGACATGAGCATTCTACCTCTTCTGAGTACCTAAAACTATATGTAATGACATGAGCATTCTACCTCTTCTGAGTACCTAAAACTATATGTAATGACATGAGCATTCTACCTCTTCTGAGTACCTAAAACTATATATAATGACATGAGCATTCTACCTCTTCTGAGTACCTAAAACTATATGTAATGACATGAGCATTCTACCTCTTCTGAGTACCTAAAACTATATGTAATGATATGAGCATTCTACCTCTTCTGAGTACCTAAAACTAACATAATTAAAACTCCCAAACTAACAAGTCAAAAGATAAACGCCAACAAATAACATGATGTGTACAAAGATCAACAAAGAAACACGAAATCAAAAGTTAAAAACAGAAACAAAGCATATATAATTATATGGTGCATATCCAGTCATTTGGATGTAGCTACATTTGAGAAATGCCTTTGTTTCATAAAAAAGTCATCATAAAAGTTTAATATATGTACCCACAAACAATAATGTGTCAAAAAGAACTTTTTTCTTAACACTGCTTTTACTCTAATAATACTGTAATATAACTCTCTTGGTCATTTATATTGTTTTAAAATCCTATTAGAATTTTGATAAACCCCAAACATATGAAATTGGATTTCTCATTCTTCTCAAAAATTAAAAAGAAATGTATTAAACACTATTCTTTTAAATAAACAATCTAATAAATAGTGTTTAAAATTTTTGTTGTCATTTCTCAAGAAAAAAAAAAAGAAAAAGATGTAAAAATAAAAATGGTCACAACCTATTCATTTGGAATTTATCTGGAGAGAGCAAATGAAATAAATGCTCAGAAAATGCATTTTTTTCAGAATTCATAATTACAGTTGCACAGTGATGTGTTCATTTCAATTTTCCTGTTCTCATGTTCATAGACATTTTTTATGAATTTATGAATAAAAAGATTTTGTTCCAAGTTATTTCTTTATATTATAGTAAATAATTAATATTGCATTGTAGTTGGTTCACATATTTTCATAAGCTTGCATAATTTAAAATTATCCTTGTAAAACCATTTAAAATAATTTTGTTGTTTCAAAAATTTCTCAGCTACACCATCTTATGGCTTTCTTCAAATGCCTTATTTATATAGAAGTCATCTCGCTGAAAAAAGATTCTTTTTTTTTTCTATACATATATTACATCTGAAAATGGTTATTTTCAGAAGATAAATAATTCAAAGAATAAATTCTGTTGTTTGAACACCTCTTGGAAGTCTGGTATTGTTTAATAACCAAAAGTAATTAAGCTCTGTCTGAATTTATGGAATGAAGAATTATCATTACTTACATTATTTATATTTGGACTGATGTCCTCATCTTTGTTGTTATTAACACATTTTTACTATTTTTCCCCTGTTTGTTCAATCCAGGCAATTTTCAGGTAATTTCAAACAGAAAGCATTATTTAATCTATGGGAGTAGATTGTTCTCATTCTACAGTCTTTGATATTCCTTCTTGTCCTTATTTTGTACTGTTATTGTTTCCATTAAGCCTGCACTACCTGGCCCAGGGATTGAACTCACTATGTCACCAAATTCACAAATCACCACTTTCATCTATGAGGATAGTATCATGGGTTTTATGTTAATCATATGAAGAAAAAGAAATAATTTCAAAGCTCTAATTTTTATAATGTCAAGATTCAACATTAGACTCTCTATGCATTTTATAGTTTACATTTCCCAATTCTTCTTCTTCTATGTGTCATGTCACTTCAGGACATGGGCAATCATGGCTCTCCACAAATTCTTATTCTTTGTAGCTTTTAGTAAGGTTTGTCATTTCACAAGACCTCCAGGCCCTTGTTCAATCATCCATTTACACTAGCTCATTAGATAGATTATTTATTGCTTTCTTTTGTCCCTCTTGTCCTTCAGATGTTCTGTTAGTGTCAAATTCTCCAAACCCTCCTTCCTCATTTTATGCTAAAGAAATTTCAGCTTTTTCTACTTGATTTTGAGTACAAATTTCCTTTTCATTTCTATTTTTCTTAAGATTTCTTACATACTCTGTTTATGGCATTCTCAGAATTCTTCTGTAGATTTCTGTTATCACAAATTTACTCTTCAGCTGTGAGGAGATTGTCCAACATACATCTCTATATAGGAGGATCAATATTACATAACAGTTTAGCACAAATTTTCTTGTTCCTTACTACTTTGCTTTAGGATTTATTAGGATTTACTTTACATATATATATATATATATATATATATATATATATATATATATACTTACCAGTGAAGAATGTAAAATTCAGTTTCAGCAGATGATATGAATAAGCATAAAAATAGTAAGAGCACTTAATTTTCTATATATCATTGAGTAACAATCAAGTTATTAATTTTACTCTTTAGAGTCTGTATTAGTTTTGGGGTCATATTTTGAAGTTGAGAATGTTTCATGCAGTGACAAACAAATCTACAGGTGCTGAATTGACTGAGAAAATACACAAACAAGAGTTTTTATTTTATTGGGAACATTTTGTGTAGAGAATATTGAAGGATAGTTCCTGAAAGAAAGTTTAAATTCAAGGAATGTTCTTATGACAGTCTCTCTAAAAAAGAAGAAAGCATTGAACCTACTCTGTTGGTGAGTTAAAGAGTGAAAGTGATGTCTTGTTATATGCATCTGTTCTCAGAATACTATGTTTAGCATCCTACCTCAGCATGATGTGAAAGAGGGCTACCATTTTGGGATTCATGCTATGCATGCTTCCAGTTTTTCTATACATGACCAAAGCTGAAAAAGGATCACTATTTTAACACATGCATGTGTGGCAAAAAGGCATAATGTCTGCTACAAATTGTATAAAACAGCAAATTTATTGGATTACTATTGTCTTTTAAGAGTCATCGTTTTTCAGAAAACAAATCTGCTTTCTTCTCAAAAATTTGACTTCACAGTGCAGTGATTATTATCAAACATGGACAGTGAAATTGATGTTCAAATTCTGGATAATTCTGTTTTGTTCATTTCCCACTAGATCAAAAGTCCTCAATTGTTGGTAAAATAGCAGAGCAGATTGGCCTTTCCTGCCTTGGGGTGGCAACCAGTCTAAGAGAAGGAAAACTCTGTTTGAAGAAGGATGGGCTTCATCTGGCTATTTTGCCCTAGGCCCACCACTGCTCTTGTGGCTGCAGTGCATTTAGTGCCCTACAACCTTAATAGATTATGGGACTCATGGTGTGATGTGACAGGAAAAGGATTAAACACTCAGCTAGGCTTCTTTTAAAGCACTAAAACCCAATATTTCTTGAAATGCAAAGGAACAGTTTAGAATGTTTTGTCATTTACTGTTTCTGAATGTAGGATCCAGATCAACTAAGTACAATTTAATTACAGGTTAATCTCTATCCAAATCTCAAGAACAACTATTTTGAAAATTGTCAAAAGAAAATGTCCAAGAATGTTGTCATTTATTGTCTCTTCTCATGGGAACTGCGTCACCTGAATGAAAAGTTTTAAATCCCAAATCCTTTTTATGACCTACATTTTATGTGCATCTTGGAAAGTTTTTGTATGAGTTTGAAGAAGAAAAAAAAATCAATTCACTTCTGCAATTGATTGTGAATGCTAAAGAAAGCAAGGTCAACAGTTTTCACCAAAAATATCCTCCGAGAAAAAGAACACATTTAAAAGAATAGTTGTTTCCTTGAAATGCCATAGAAATAAACAGCACATACGCTCAGACAAATCGGTACAAATGGATGGACAGCATGATTGATGTGATTTACCTCTCCCACCAATGGAAAGTTAGGCATGCAAGGGAGGTAAGTTGATTATTTGAATCTAATTCACCAGAATCTGGGTTGGTAGTTTTTATATAAGTAATTTTTTATGTATATTTTTGTTCTCTTATTTTACTAACTTATTATATTTTCTTTTGGTGAAAAATATATCAGTATTCAATGATGCTTATAGAAAAGGCATTATAAAATGACAGTTTCTGGAGTATTATCATATTGTCATGAAACAATAAGAAATATCTTAATGCCTTATGAGTTGATAAATCACTTATTTTTCATCAAGCTGACAATAAATATAAGAAGATTGATGAGGTATTCAGCAGTACTATCAATACTCCAGCATATTTCTACAAATCTCCAGTTTTTACTCTCTCCTAAAATAAAAATGTAGGCAAGATGCTTTTCATTATTTGAAAGTTTGATGGAGAAAGTAAATATGGAAACATTTCTTCAGAATAAACATATTTTTCCATAAAATTTTAGTTTGCTTTAAAAAACAAAAAGAAGTGAAACTTGATTATAGTCTATAAAAAAAGAATTTTGAAAGTTCACAGTTCCACTGAGATAAAAGCTAAGCAAAGTATTATGAAATAGGAAAAATTCATTAGAAACAAAGAAAAGAGTGCTGAATTGCTATGTAATAGGAATCTTCCTATATGGTGGTGGATGTTTTAAAGTTTCCTCAGTGATGAAGTAGAGACTTAAGGAAACAGTAATGTGGGTCTACAGAAGGATGATGAGAATGTCATGGATGGAACATATGTGAGCAGTAAGGAATTATTGAAGAAAATTGAAAAAAGTGCCAATTTCTGCATCATATAAATAAGAAAGAAGGCTTGGAACATTTGATACTCTCAGAACTGATTGAAGACAAAAGAATTAGAGTTAAATAGTGAGTAGCTAAATGAGATTATGTAAATTGATTACAGAATACGGGGTGAGAGGGATAGTACAAAGACAAACAGTACTAAGAGCTTTAATGGGTAGGAAATTGTGGAGAGTCATGGTCATCTAAGTCTGGAAGTGATATGACATATAGAAGAAGAAAAATAATCTTTTTTTTTTGGTATTATTAATCAGTTGTGATTACAACCTGTACATCATCTTGAAAAGATATTTAACATTTTGTCAGAGTTAACCAGCTGACTGACATTTGATGCAATCCTAAAAAAAAAAGCCCCCCAAAAAAAAAAACAATGGGTAGCCATGAGCAATTTGCAGGAAACCATAAAAATATTGTGGAATCCTGAGAGACAGAATGGATGATTTATCAAGTGAAAACAGCTGTCAAGAATTTTTCATTAAAGAACATTCCTCTACAAGAATCACCTGATTGGCAGTGTTCAGCATTCCCAATCATTTCGGGCATCTTTCCAAGAAGGAACTATATTATATAGTACTCTGTAATATCTTGAAAGATTCCGGAAACATTACGAATGGCTAATAATCTCTGTACTGTCTTAACAAATCCAAAAAAAAGTCCAAAGAAAGCCTAAAAATGATGTTAAAGAAACCAAAATAAGTTGCTTTGTCTTGAAAATGTCAAAGATAAAGGTGTCAGTGTTTGCATCTCATTAGGTTTCGGCAAACTTTTTGATGGCCTTCATCTTTTTTTTTTCATTTTCAAATTGTTCAGCACATGCTCTAGTTTTGCTTCCTAAGAAATTTCTATTTCTTTGTCTTTACATTAGAAGTGGCAAATGTGTTTCAAAATGGAGAATACACATTGATCCAGGATGTACATACTTCTCTCTATAAGAACATCTTAACTAAAAATTAGAGTACAACAAAAATACACTATAGTACCAAATATACAGTGGCTTGCAAAAGTCTATACCCCTTTGAAAATTTATATATTTTGTATAATTTAACAGGGAATAACACATTTTTTAATTCCAATGATTGTTAAACAATAAGCAGATCCATCACACTTTCCTTTGATATAAAAATTACATTTTAATAATTTCACACTCTTAAAATCGTATAACTTAGAAAAATGTCTGTGCAAAAGTCTACACCCCCCCAAGATATTCTACTGTGTTATCATGTAGTTTATCATTGATGTATAGAATCCAGAACAATCAAAAGTGACATGTGCATTCTACCACAACAAACAAATTTGGCCAGCCTATTATTTTGCTATATAAGGTGACTTAACTGCCTACAAAATGATCCACCACATGGTTTCTTGGTATGCTAGTCTTTGGACTCTGACTGTAAACACAAGGTGTCTAACTCGGTATAGAAAATGGCAAGCCTCTGTCTCAAGAACTTAAAAACCTTATTATTCAAAAGTACAATGAATATAATGGCTATAATAAGATTGCAAAAACTTTAGAATTGCCCCTAAGCACTGTTAAAATTGTAGTTAAGAAGTGGTTAGTGCACAAAACCACTGCTACCCTACTAAGATCTGGGAGACCGAGCAAACTTACCAGAAGAGCAAAATCAAAACTGATCTAGGAGGCAACCTCCAACCCTAGTGCAACACTGGAAGACTTGAAAGCTTCAGTTTCCAGTACTGGGACAGATGTCCATGCATCTACAGTTTCCAGAGTATTGCACCGGTCTGGCCTGCAAGGGAGGGTAGCTAGAAAAAAGCTCCTTCTGAAGCCTATGCACAAGCAAGCTAGGCTAAACTTTGCCAAAAGTCACAACAATGTCTCCATGACAATGTGGCAAAAGGTTTTGTGGTCAGATGAGACCAAAGTAGAGTTATTTGGAAAAAATACAAAATGTTATGTTTGGCAGAAAAAAGGTACTGCTCACCAACCTCATTACACCCTCCCCACTGTAAAGCATGACAGTGGCTCAATTATGCTTTGGGACTGTTTTTCAGCTGCAGGGCCTGGAGAGCTAGTAAGCATCCAAGGTGTCATGGACAGTGTCAAGTACCAAGAAATATTAGAGGCAAACCTGCTGAAGCTAGAGCTCTGTGCTTGGGTCGCAATTTCAAGTTTCAACAAGATAACAACCCCAAGCATGTGTCAAAAAGCACTAAAGCTTTGTTTGCTAGCAAGAAAATCACAGTTTTGGAGTAGTCCAGCCAGTTTCCAAACCTCAATCGTATAGAAAATCTATGGCGAGAT
Source organism: Acanthosepion pharaonis (assembly GCA_903632075.3). Taxonomy (NCBI): domain Eukaryota; kingdom Metazoa; phylum Mollusca; class Cephalopoda; order Sepiida; family Sepiidae; genus Acanthosepion; species Acanthosepion pharaonis. Next base: position 526,411 of record CAHIKZ030000452.1, read on the forward strand.
CTAAAGCTGGCTTTGCACCAACATTCCCCATCCAATCTGACACAGCTTGTGAAGTTCTGCCATGAAGAATGGCAAAAGCTGTCAGCAGACCACTGTAGCAAGCTCATGGAAGGCTACCCGAGGCATCTGCAGCTTGTAATTGATGCAGCAGTATCATCCACAAAGTATTAGCTGAATACATTCCAAAGGGGGTGTAGACTTTTGCAAAGACATTTTTCAAAATTGTCTTTGTTTAAGAATCAGTTTTAAATTTTTCAAATGTATTTTGTGTATTAAATAAAAGTGTGATAGATCTGCTTCTTTAAACAAATTATTGGAGTTTAAAATATTGTTCCTATCAAAATAAACAAAATACATCCAGTTTTCAAGGAGATGTAGACTTTTGCAATGCACTGTATGTACTTACCTCTATAAAAGAGTGACAAGAAATCAGATAGAAGAATAAAGAAATATATTGTTTTAAACATCTGTCAAGGATACAAGGCTAAATTCTTCATATATAAAATAATTTTCTATCCATTTCAGGAATCTGTCAAATTAATGTCATTTGAATTGAGGGTATGTGATTTGGGGATTTATTCAAAATTTTGATCTTCTTGACAGGGTGTGGAGTAATCACCTTCTCCTCTCTTATTTAACATTTCCTGTTTATCTGTGGTTGTCTTTTGAGTGTGTATGTCCTACGTTCAGTACCAACCCAACATCCTTCAGTACCTGATACTGCATTTGGTAGATTTGAGGTCATTTTCGACTTTCAAACTTTGGAATGCTTAGATCTTTAGTACAAAACTAACTTTGCTATCACTTAGGATGAACCCAATACATATTGGGGTCATACAGTATATATATATATATATATATATATATATATATATATATATATAGAGAGAGAGAGAGAGAGACACAGATATTCTATTGTATTTCACTATATTTTGCCATCTTTGAAGCAACTTACTGATTCCATTTTCCTCTAGTCAGTACCTAGATGGAAGACTGCTTGCAAATACCAGGGGCTGTAAGCTTGGATGTGCAGATGGCTTAATGGATAATGACTTGGAATTTGCGATCAGAGAGCCAAGTTCCAATTCCTGTTGGATTCATTATATTCCCTTATGCACAATTACCCTTGGGAAAAGTATGAAACCAAATCTTCTCCCTCCAGCTAAGGGTTAATTAGTAAAACTTGTATCACTAAACAAGTATTACATTCTGAAAATATTTTCTGGCTGTAAAAATTTGATAAGTCATAGAAAATGAATCAATCAATCTATCTTGAGTGGCTCTTGAGCCTTGTATTGGGTGACATTTAGTCTGTAAGAATCAAGAAAATTATGTTCTTCCAATGATTTTAGACCACAAATAGTAATCATCATTATAACAAAAATTCAAGAAATTTGAACTGTGTGTATAAATCCAGTATAAAATATATATTTGTTATGACTGTGAAATTTATATACTTGCGTATAAAGTTGACTTCAAAGGAAAATAAGTTTAAGAGTAATTTTTCATGATCAGAAGCCCAAAATATCTGCTGAATAAGTGATAAACTAAATTATAAATTATAGAAGATAACCAGACTAGCATGAAAAAAAAGAAAGATCTTGACTAGTGTGTTTAGTTTAAGTAAGACTTGTGTTCCCTTCAATAGTTGACTGTTTGGAGAAAACAGGTTCTTAGCATAGATGACATCACTTCTAAATTTGCTTGGTAGCTATTGTTCCAATTTTCAAGAGGATGGAGATTCTTGATTGTCAATGTATCATAGCCAATCTGTTGCTGTGGTTATAGGAAGATAAGACAGATATGTTTTCAATGCCAGGGCAGAGGCTGATTGGTGCTGACATTTGGGAGAGCACGATTTGCATTTGCAACTGTTCATTTTTTCCCACATCAGATTTGTAGCCACTCGTTTTCCTCCACCTCAGATTAACAGCTGCTTTTTTTTTCCTTCACCTCAGAGTTGTAGCTATTTGTTTCTTTTCTACATAAATATTGAGCTTACTTTTTTGCTAAAGAAAAAGACAGATCTATTGAAAGTAATAAATATGTCTAAATAGAAAATAATAGAGAGAATTACTTGGCATTTTAACCTAAATTGCACACCTGCACTAAGATAAAGGCTAAGATAGTTGAAGTCATAAAAATTCCACACAATAAATTCAATATTTCAATAAAAGAGGAAAAAAAACTTCACCCTCAAAAGAATATCTGGTCATGTTCCAAATTTATATATCATGATCAGGCCTACGACAATGTGCTGTCACAGGATCACTGTGCAGTAAAAAAAAAAAACTAACCAGTTCCCTTCACATATCTGTGTTAAAAACCAGAGAAGTATTCCTTCAAGTATATCGAGTCTTGGGTAAGTAGACCTATCTCAACACATCTCTCTCCATGTCAGAGCACAACTTATGTCCTCCAACTTGAAAGACTGCCAGTAGTTCAGTTCCATTAAAATGAAGCCTTATGTAAATTTACATATTTCTACCTATATTTAACTCTGTGTAAACATTTATATATTTTATATTATATTTTTATATTCACATAATTTATATTGCATATTTCTTATTATTTTTATATATAAATTTATATATTTATACTTACATATAAATATATACTTGATGAAAAATAAAGAGAGCAAGAAGAAGGCCTGTTAACTGCAAGGATCAGTTGTTTTTGTTTAGCCACATAACAACCTTAAATAGGTATAAAAAATTTTATTCTTTCAGGGTAAACGCATGTTTTTTTAGATATATAGTTTGTAAATACGAGGACAGATGTCACGTGGCAGCTCAGTTCTCTTTTCTTTATCACCAAAGAAATCCTCTTATCTCGCAGTACTCTGCCCAGCCCAGCTTTCGGAATGCATCCTTGTTGAGACTCAAGGCAGCAGAAATGTGGTTCTACAGAAGGGTGATACGGATATCATGGAGTGAGCATATGAGCAATGGTGATGTCTTGGAAAGGATGCAAACAAGGAGGAAATTTATACTTAACATAAGGAAGAGGCAGATGAAATTTCTGGGACAGTTAATGAAAAAGGAGGGCCTGGAGAATCTAATACTCACAGGTCAAATAGAGGTATAAAGAGAAAAGTGAAAGCAATACAGGACATACCTGGTGGGTTTAAGCAAGTGGATGGTAGAATGTGGTCTGTGGGAGTTGGCAGAGACACAAAACTTGTGGAGAGCCATGATCGCCTACATCCTGAAAGAACACAACATATAAAAAGAAAAAAAAAGTTTGTAGATGATAAAATGTATTTTTATACATCAGTGCTGTATTGATTGTCATTTTGCTATAAAATATATTACAACTGGTCAATTTATTTTATAAATATATTTCTAGTATTTTGCCATAATGTAATTTTATACTTTTTTTAGTGAAACACTAAACAAAAATCAAAACTCTGTAGTTTTGTCCATAACTAAGACCCTAACAGGTGCTACCACACCAGGTCAGGTTGGACTTGGAGAGAACAACAATTAAGAGGGGGTTCCATACTCCTCAAAACCTCCAATCTCTCAGAGGTCTTGCTGCCAAATGTAGTTTATTGCCATAACTAGGATTAAACTGTAATTAATAAAAGAGATAATGCAAGCTGCAAACTGTGTATTGGAGATGTTAAAATAAAACAGGTATATAAATTTAACTATCTTGGCAGTGTAGTAACAGATACCAGAAAATGTGATACAGAAATCTGAAGATGCATAAGAAAAAAGATGCCTTCTAGAAACTAAGCAAAGTATTAAAAAATTAAAATTTTCATTAGAAATTAAAAAAAGAGTGCTGAACTACTATGCAATATATAATCACTTATAAGACAGTAAAGATGGGATATTTTCCTCACAGATGAAGAAGAAATTTTAGGTGATAAAGATGTGATTTGACCAACAAATTATAAGAAAATTATTGATTGTACATACAATTAATGTGAAAATCTGAAAGAAAATAAGAACTAAAATTACACTTACAATCAGAAAGAGACAGATGAAATTTCTGGAACACATAATGAGGAAAAGGGCTTGTACAGAAGATATTCAAAGTAAAAAAAAAACTTTAAGGATACAAAAGATTTTTATCTCCTTTGGTTGAGATGAAATCATGTGCATCATATGATTACCAGTTTGTGAAATCACTTCATAGATTGTAGTCAGTCAGCTTCTATGAGTCAAACCGAGCAGTTACTTTTTTTGCACAGGCATGGCCTTGCTTCTGCTCAATTCATCTAGCTTCCACACAATGTAGCTTACAAGACTGTAGCACCATTTTCCTTTGAAAGTATCAGATATAGAAACTATCTCTGACTGGCAGTCATCATGTTGGGAAAAGCCCATGACTCACCATATCCTGTTTTAGAGGAATATATCCTAGTGACATAGAAGATAACTCCAGCCTATTCCAATCTGTCATCTTCAGAAACACAGAAGAATTATTAAGAAACTTAAAATTACGGTTGGAAATTATTACAAGTAAGACTGTCTTTTCACCTCCTTTTCACACTGCTTGTTGTTGTATAGTTTCTCTGTATCTAAGTATTTGTATATAATTTTGTTTATGACTTAGTGGTATAAAACTCTTTCTGAAAAAAAAAGCATGTGTGCCATTCCTTTTCTTTCAGCCATTTCATTCTGTCCATGAAATAAGTTGTTGTTATAAAAGTATGAGCAAACAGCAAATAAAATACATAATGATTTTGTGTGAATGAATGGCAAAACAAAGATGGATTACACATGGTCAAAAGTTACTTTGAGCAACAAAAGACAAGAAGTTCAGTCAAATCATAACTGGAAGTAACATGGTGTCTAGAAGAAACATTTTTTTATTATTATATTATTTTTATTTCCTGCTGTTCTCTTCTTATCACCTCTGTTTTACTTTAATTCTTGCATTTTGCTGTCAGTATTTTTCTTCTTTTTTGATGCCAGGATGTAGCCAATCATGACTTGTGACCAATTCTGTTCCTTTATTACCTGTTCACTGACATTCCTTCTGAGGCCTTCTCCATGGTTCTTGAATCCAAAGCAGTACTCTTCTTACTTTGCTATTTGATCTATAGCTGGGAAAAGAAGAGATGAGATCATACCATTCTTAACAGTATTTGTGTAAAAGTGAATGCAAGAGAGGAAGCTGGGATCATCCCTTTTCTGCAACAACAACAATTACACAACCCATCCATCCCATATAAATATTAGAATAATCATTAATGACATTCATCTGGTTGTTTCAAATTCATGTTTTACTCAGAAATAACAGTGTTATTTGTATTAACCAGATTTGACAAAGATATTAAGCCTGACCATTAATCTAATTTTATCATTATCATATCATATAATATTGAAAAAATATTGAAACTATTATGTAATATCAATCCTCCTATATGGTAGTGAATGCTAGACAGTCTTGTCACAAATAAAGAAGAAACTTGAAGCAAAAAAAAAAAATGTGTTTCTACAGAAGTATGCTGAGAATACCATAGGCCAAACATGTGAGCAATGACAAACCTTTAGCACAAATGGAAACAAAAAGGGCACATACTTAATATCAGAAAGACATTAAAATTTCTAGAGCACATGATGAGGAAAAAGGTTTGGAATATTTGATACTTACATGTCAGATTGAAGGCATGAGGCTCAGAGAAAAATGACATATATCCTACCTAGCAAACTTGAGTAAATGGATGGCAGAACAGGGTTTATGAGAGATGAGAGAAAGATATATTAAAAATTACAAATTAATGGAAATTGTATGTAGCCATGATCACCAATGCCCTGAAGGGACATGACATATAGAAGAAGAAGAATATTGAAAAACAATTATTGATATTTTATGGATTTGATATTAGATTGAAAGTTACAATAAATATGTCAAGTGACTTTAGCCAATATTCCAAGCTTTTTTCTTTTTAAATGTCACGTCACTTCAGGATATAGTCAATCATGACACCACAGATTCCTGTCCTTTATTATCTATGAGCTGTCATGGTTTCTTGGGAAGGACATTGACATGGTTTCCAATGGATTCTAAACAGTTTTACATGAAGTAGTGCCTTCTCTTAAATTGGCTGTCACAAAAACCTGGACAGCCCAATCAACTTAGTCCATAGCTGAGAGAAAAAAATATACATTCTGGCCTTTCCCAAGAACACTAGTGCAAAAGTAAACACTGAAGACAAGGCCAAAAATCTGAAAACCTGCCTACCAATTCCATTTACCACATTTACAACTGTTACACTATCAGCACATTCAAAAATTGGTTATGAAACTTTATTCTACCATTATAAAAAGTTTAAGTTTGTCATTGAATAGCTTAGATTGAATTATTCTATTCCTCTTTGGAATCATTGACAGATTTATGAATAATCAGATAACTTGTAATTGTCAATATGCTTTTGGGAAGGGCAAACAAATTGAACGCGCTATAGGTACATATATAGACACAATCTATTAATAGATTATTGAAGAGTAAATTAATTTTTGGAAGTTTTATTTTTTTTTTTTTACAATGTGCAAGGCCCAAAATCTACTGTAGAGGCAACACATGTCCAACTTCACTCTGTGATATGACTTGTAATACTATGAAGTAAATTTTCCCTTTTATCATATGTACCCTAAAACAGTTGTAATCTAAACAATATACACACACCAATACAGACAAAAATATAAATAAATTGTATGAAATTAGCATGCAATTTACTCTGCTTTTCTATTATTTTGGTACATTTTATTTCCTGTCAAGTTTGCTTTTATCTCCATGAACACAAGGCTAATTTCTGCTGCTATGATGTGAGTGACCTCCCCCACACCCACAAGGCATCGCCTCATGCAAGGCAATAATGCCACTAAGATGCAAGGCACCAGTGGAAGTCAAAGTGAAGAAAAACTTTAGAAGGAACCAGATGTAAGTTTATTTGTATTGTGAGTATAGTAAAATTTGTGTCCATGTTAGTCTTATTAGTTGAAAGATAAGTAATTAAGCTTCTTTTTTTTTTTCATCTTGACCCTTCAGGATGTGGATGATCATTACTTTCCAGAGATTTCATTTTTTTATTATCTGTGAATTGTCAAATATTCTTGGGAAAATAGTGGAGTGGTTTTCTATTACCATCACCATGGTTTAGAATTCAGAGTTTTCATTTTTTTTACACTGGTTGCATTTAGAGACCCTAGTGTAGACTGTTATTTAACCTACAGCTGGTGGATGGGAGAAAAGAGGGAATCATGTCATTTCCTAAGAGAATTTGTGTGAAACTGAATGCATCAGACTAAGTTGGTATTCAAGCTTGATTTGCTAATTTCATTTTCTGTACTGTTAGCCATTAAACTACCCTACACATCAAAATAAATACGTACAACATTACTTATTATCATACAAATATTAATAGTATGAATAGTAAAAGTGTATCATTACTTTCAAGAAAGAAAGCATTTTTATTATTTTGTCAGTTATTATAATAGGAACGGCTTATTTACTTTCACTTTCCTTTTACATTGTTCTATTTCTTGTCAGCAACAGTTCATTAAACTGCTTATGATTCTCTGAACAGAACAGGTGTTGTTAATATCATCATCTGTTCAATTGTGTGTCAGCTTTATAGGTTATAAATGTGATGGCAAGAGTTTCCTGTACAAGTTTCTCACAGGAAATTATCCAATGACAGAAAAAGAACAACCTGTAAAAAAAAAAGAAATACAAATGTATCCAAATTCATGATGAATTATATATATATATATATATAATGAACAAAGACAAAAATACATCCACTAAAATATAGAAAACATAGAGAACTCAGGCTAAAGACAGCTAAAGCAGGTAAGGAAATATTCTCCAATCAACATTGAGGATAACAATGATATATAAATGCATGTTGACTAAAGCATACAACAATGTTCACCAATCAGCTCCAGAATTTCCACCAATCACAAGTACTGATGTCATATGTGGACTGGAGCTAGTGATATGTAGTGGTGTGGTGATGTATGGTGATGCTCAGAGTCAGCTTCTTGATTGTATGCCTCTAAGAGTCAAGTAGAGGGGTGCCTATAGGGCCTAGTACTGAGAAATATGAGAAAGGAACATATTTTAAAATATGTAAAAACAGATGAAACATAAAATAAAAAAAATTATTCAAATTAAATTTAAACTAAATTTTTATTTCATTCTTTGAGTGGATGCCCTCCTAATATGGACCTTCTGCCCCACCTTCTTCACGCTACTGACTGGAGCTGCCGAGTCTTCACTTTAGAGTTTTCATAGAGTCTAAAAGCATCTATGTGACCTTGTGGGTGATGAATTGTGTTCTAACTTACAACTCCTTTCTCACTGACAAAACATTGCAAGCCTCTTGCTACTCTACTGCTATTTCCATGGAAAATCTTCATTCCTTAGTGCCTCCAAATCTACCCCTCATAGCTAAGAAACCACCCCTCTTAGATAGCTTCTTGGCAATAACAGTTGCTTTGTAGAACAGAAGCCCAGGAGGATGCTTTGCCAACCACTACTTCTTCAAGTCTAGGGTTAACTGTTATTTTTCTCACTTGTACACATAAACTGTTTCCTTTACTGCCCTTACTCTTACTGCTCAAACAATAACCAACTTCACTAACCCTTGAGTGAAACTTCAGCCTTGTATAAGTTGAACATTATAAAACAAAATGTTGCTGTACAATCATTTTTCCTGTTACTAAATGTGTTGAAATATTACCCTTAGGCATCTAATAGAAGAGTGGGGGGATCTAGAGCAAGTTTAAAGTAATTTTCTACCTGATAGGATTGTCTGTAGTCCTCAAACACTGTGAGAACAAGATGAAGTCAGGTACTTGTCTATAGTATGCATATAGAGCAGATGGATACTGTTGTTTAGGTGAAGGGATCATAAGAGTTTATATTTTTTACCTTGATTCCATGTCAAATTTTAGGTTAACATCGTACCTGATCCCAGCAAATTAGCTTATTAAGGTCTTTCTGTTTCCTTTCTTTTTTTTTATTGCATGATGGGAAACAATTTATTTTATTTATTCATTTATTATTGTAACCCACCACAGGTCTTTATAATGGGGATGGAGAGCAGTATGCCTTAAATATGAATGTCTTAATAAAAATAGAATCAAAAAGTGTGACATTAATATTGAGTGGTCCTAATAAGCCTAGCATATTTTCTAAAAAAGAGAGCAAAAAAAATACTATTTCCTAAAAGTAAAAGAAATATTCCCATTTTGAATATCAGAAATGGATATTTAGTTTGGTTGGCAAAGGTAAGTTCACTCTTTCCGGATTCGTCATTGCAATTGATTTTAGGAATCCAGTGACATTATCATTTTTGATTTCTCTCCGTATTCTATACTTTAGACATGAGAAGCAAAAAAAAAAAAAAAAAAGAGAGAGAGAAAAACATTACAGCTTCCTATTTATAGCAAAAATATGGACAGCAGAAAGCTGTGTAAGAAGTAAATGGAGGGATCAGCATACAACAAAAAATAGTATCAATAAAAAGGTGCTTGACATTTTGGAGCCATCATAGTTTTTCTCAGGTTACTAAAATAAGTGAATAAAAGGGGTCATGAGGAAGTTTAACTTTAGCTTGACAAGGGAGTTAACTCTGATGGGTTGGTCAAGAATGATAAGTTTGGAGAGCAGGTGAGAAATAGAAAAATGAAAGCATGATATAAAAGGCCTGCATATAAAAAAAAAACTGTATCCAGCTTATGTCAGAAGGCAAAAATAAAAAATAATGTTTTTGTGAAGCATTAAGAAGAAAAAAATCTTATCAGTTTAGAGTAAGGTTTCTTTGGACTTCATAGTGTAGATATTTACTAGGCTAAGTTAAAGCATGAACATGACTAGATTTATAGAACACCACAAATGAAACAAACTTATCCGAGAGATTGTAGCATATACAATGTAACTGTAGTTCTATTATAGACATATAGGAATATCAACAAGCAAATTTAAAATTTTTCCTTCAAATCACATAATTGAAATCTAAGATATGTATGGAGAATTTCTTTTCTTAAGAGACTTTACTCAAACAAAATTGACCATTTAAACAGATTTGCATCCACATAGATGAATGACGGCAAATATAACATTAAAATAATAAATGATAATGGATTATTTAAAGTAAAGAGAAAATTTATTTATACAGTGGAACCTTGGTTTATGAACTTAATTCATTCCTGAAGGCTGTTCATAACCCAAAATGTTCGTAAATTCAATAGGAATCAATGTAGAGAAAAAAAAGTAACACTACAATAAGATTGGTAAAGAAAATCATGGCACAACACACAAATGTATACAGCATGGTGGTTGACTCAGAAATTATCCCGTTTGTGTAAACTCAGTTCATCTATGTTGTTCGTGAACCAAATTTTGTTTGATAATCAAGGTATTTTCATCTTGAATTTTCTGTTCGAAAACTGATTTGTTCAACATGTGAGACGTTCAGGAACCGAGGTTCGTTTGTGTGTGTGTGTGTGTGTATATATATATATATATATATATAAATACACAATTGAACAAAAAATATGGAAGCAAAACAAAACAGAGAAAAAAATCAAATTAAACTTATATATATATATATATATATATATATATATATATATATATATATATATATATAAACACACAATTGAACAAAAATATATATTAAATAAATATGGAAGCAAAACAAAACAGAGAAAAAATCAAATTAAACTTGCATATATATATATATATATATATATATATATATATAATATATATATAAATACACATTTGAAAAAAAAAAATATATTAAATAAATATGGAAACAAAACAGAAAAAATCAAATTAAACTTGCACACATATATATATATATATATATATATATATATATAATTTTTAATTTTGGTTTCACAACAAACAAGGCAGTAAAGCCACTAAGACACAAGGGGTTACTGAGTATGGAAGAATTAGGAACCAAAACATTAATAATGACCAAAAAGAGAAAAGAGTAATCAGAAGGATAGTGATTGACATTGCATTTAAATTTTTGCAGAAAGCATGGAGCCAGAAGGGAGTTCTACAAGCAAGAGGTGTGAGAAGAGAAACTGTTAGCATAGAATTTACAGCTACATTTAGCCAGCTCAGCTGTAAATTGCTGAGATGCTGACACTAGGCAACTGTCCTATAATTTTTGGCATGTCAGTGTATATATGCATATGCCTGATTTAGCCAGTAATACTGCATGTTTCTCTGTTTCTCCCAGTGAAACCTCAAATGTGATAATGATACATGCCTGATATGAAGTCAACCTACTTCCCTAAACCAATGATACATTAAACGTAATCCTGAACTGAAGACATACATATTGATTGATTTGCTTTTCCCTGATGCACTGCTAATGACCAATGACCTGCAGTTGAACCACATTACTCTCATTCTGAAAGATTATGCGTAATGGCTATGACCAGAAGGTGAGAATCTAATGAACTCTGTTTTCCTTTCTATGCTGAAACATTCATCTTCTAGGCCATAAATCTAACTTCTTTCTCTAAATGCAATTTCCTTTTTGTTTTCCTATGAATATGTGATAATAAAAAAAATTTCTGTGTTAGCACCTACATTATCTAAGTCAGACAGGCTCGAACAAATTAAATAATTGTTTCAATTCATTTAACCATATATTGTGTTATCATTTTTTTACTGAAATTCAAAAAAAAATTTTTTTTGCATGAATATAAATCTGACATTCTATTTTGAGTATTAAAAGAGAAATTTGAAATTTGCAAGGCACATAATGAGAAAAGAGGGCTTGGAAACTCATAGAACGTGCTGAAGCCAAGTGGGAGAGTAGAAAGCAATGCATAACTTGCCTAGGGAGCTTGTGTAAATAGTTGGAAAGATAATAATCATACTCCTTAGATTAAGTGTTAATGTTACTTCATAGACATACAAGTGTTTCTTCTTTTATGTGCTATCTCCCTTCAGAACATGGGTGATCATGGTTCTCCACAACTTCCTATCTTTTTCATGAATTATTTACCACCCTACAGCCCCTTTTCTACAGATGAAAAACACTCAGGGAAACACCTATGTGAGAATCTGTTACATAAAGTGTCATTTCTTTAACATTTTTGTGACAATTCCTCTGATTTATGCAATGTATCACTAGGGTAATGAGTTGGGCAAATATTTGTAGAGCAGTAGAAGAAGTTATAGGTGTTCATGTTATAATGTTGATACAAAAAGAATGAAAGAATTTTAAATTCTTATTTTTTAATGAGTATGACTGCATTTTATACACTGAAAATTACTATAATTGAAGCAATTGGTAGGATATATTGGAATATTATGAATGTTACTACTGAAAATAAATTTTGAAGAAAAAAATGTAACAAAAAACACAACAGATTATTGAGTTGAGATTTTATTTATTTTTATGCAATTATATATTGGTAATTAATTTACACAAGTATTTTGTTTGGTGTGTGTTATATTGTAATATGTGACACAGTATATAAATGTTTTTTAGCATTATGATTATTTGCATTATGCATTCTCTTTGTTTTTGTTTAACTTACTTGAATGTATCAGTCCCAAATTCTTTTGAGAATGAAACTGTAATAGGTAATGAGATTCAGTGATTGGTTTTTCTTCGTTCTCTCATAGTCAAATTTTCATGTCTATTGTATTGGGAATCAAAAGTTCTACTGTCTGTCTCCTGGCCAAGGGAACACTAATTCTTTTATCACACAAATTTTGGTGGTAAAAGAAGGGAATTTTTTTCTCCTTTTAACTGTGTGAAAATATAATCACTTAGAAACCATTGCAGAATATTTGGTGTCTAAGATAGACTTTTTACACCAACATTTGATGTCAAAATCTGCATACATCCTCCATACCAAAGAGATGAATAAAACTGATAAATGTATTTTTCAAGGAAAGAAAAGGAAAATGACAAGATCTCAAAAATAAAGTCACAAGGTTCACGATGATGACCTGTTAGTGATGCAAGTTCACAGTGTCAAAGGTTGTTTGCTGCTTATTCCACCTGCTGGCAAGCTATGTCAGTTGTTATGTTGGTCACAGTAAAGACGAACATCACAGGCCAAGGAAATAAAGAGAAAACCATGTGATCACATCAGAAAAAATTAAGGACACCATCAACCTGACCCTTTCCCCATAGGGAAATGTTGCCAATAAGATTCTCTCTTGTTTCACTCCTTTCAAAATGCTTGTTGTTTATATATGTTATAATTTCTCTGTATGGGACAAATTAGTGATAAATATATAGATATCAATACAAAAAGTCTCTTTGAGGACAATGCATGTTTGTCGTTCTTTTCTTTCAGCTATTCCATTCCATCTGTGTATTAAGACATTACAATATCACAGATATACTAATGCCTATAATTGAGAAATGCAAACTGGAAATATTCCGTCTTGCCTGACATCCTTATTAAGAGGATTTTGTATGATAATAATTTGACAAATTTTACCAGTATATCATTATATAATCAGTTCATAAAATGCAATGGCTTAGTTTCTTTTTGCTCTTCTAACTAAGCCATTGAACTGATTATATAATGATATACAAACATGCACACCTGACAAAGAAAAACTGATGCTTGCTCAGGTGTGCATGTTTGTGAAGAATTTCTGACTATAAAATAAGAAGTAATATAGTGATTAAGTCATTTAAGAAATATGGTATTAATAATAAAATGGCTAGAACTGAGGACAACATTTGCTTTGATCATAATATTGTATCCACTGATGAAATATTTTATTCCTTTCCAAGAGATAATAAAAGCAATGAAAACTTTGTAGGTTTTTAACCAAATTAAATAACAGTAAACTCCATTTTATTAAGTCTTATTTTGATGTTGTGTGATCTTTCAGTTCAGAACAATATATATTAATGATTAAATTATCAGCTTGATTTTTTTGTTTAATAAAGATCTTGCAAATGTGCCTATAATTTTTCCCCCTAAAACTTTACCTTCAAAATAACTTTTATATACAGAAGAATACGGTAGCGTAAGTAATCTGAAAAAAATTCCCAAAAAACTTTAACATCATATTTTTTCAGCTTACTTTCAATGAAAATATATTCCTTCAAACAAAGGCATTACCATCAGATACTGCTTTTAAACATGCTATAGATTAAATAATTGAACACATAATTAGATAATTATTTTTAAATAAGATTAAATATCTTAAATAATTTCTACTGATTGAAGACTAGGACAAAATGGAAACATTACCTTACATTTTCAGTATGAAAGGAAATGAGCAGATGTTGTCCATTAGGATAGTGAACAATTCCAGACAATAATCTCTTAATTAGATCTCTTTGGAAGTGAACTTATTGATACTTCTGTTTAACAAGGAGTCATAATCTCTATTTAGTGAAATATTTGACTTTGAAGTGTTAAATGTCCGACCTCTTGTCATTTCCTCACAATTTAAAGTAATGAACATTGTTATCTGGAATCGGGTTTATTCTTCCTAAATAGCTTCAAGGTCTCTACTGATTGATATCTTTTCAATTTCTATGAAGACAGTGTCAAAAACTCTGAACTGGAACTCTGCTCTCTCTTTTTTGCACCTTTTCAAATTGAATGATTTAAATAAAATTTTGTTTGAAAACAATTGGTAATCTAAAATGAGTGTAATCATTATTGGTGATTTAAAAGCAATTTGTGGAGTTGACTCTTTATGAAATATCACACTAAATAGGCATATTCTTAATAGGTATTGTTGTATAGTCTACGTCTTATAAATGGGTATATTCTTAATAGGTATATTTATATAGTCTATGTTGTAACCTAGAAACAGTTACTGAATGAGAAATAACCAAAAGAGTGGTTGGAAATGAAATGGTAATCATTATAACATCAAAAAAATACAATACATGCCAGCAGCGTGAAGTAGGTAAACCACTGCTTATGCGGAACTACTTAGACAGCATATTACCCCTTCTTACAATAGCATCCAATATATTTATGAGGATTGGGACATACCCATTAGTGTTCATAAGTACAGTATATAATAGTCTACTTCCTATAAATGGGTATATTCTTATAAATGGACATATCGTAAATAGGTATTTTCATATAAATACATTTATTCTTGTAAATAGATATAGTGTTATAAATAGGCAAATTATAAATAAGTATATACTTATTATAAGTAGTAGATTTCTTGTAATAGGTGTATTCTTATGAATAGGAATATTATAAATAGGTATTTTATTATAAATGTGCATATTCATATAAGTAGACATATTATAAATAGGTACATTCATAGAGACAAATTATAAATAACTGTATGCTTATAATCTACTTATAAATAGATATATTATTATAAATGGGTATTTTATAAATAGTTGTACTCTTATAAATCAGTATATTCTTGTAAATAGGCAGTATATTCTAAAAAATATGCATGTTATAAAAATGTTTATTCTTATAAATAGCCATATTCTAAAGATGTATAAATAGACATCTGATAAATAGGTACATTCTTTTAAATAGACTTGTCATACCCTGTCAGAACTGAAAAGGATGTGCTCACTTCCATGTCAACAGCTTGTATGGCAAAAATAGAACTTAATTTCATCTGACTTCACATATCTACTTCCAGTCAGAAAAAAAGCACATGCAGTTTTTGCAGCAGCCATTTCTGAGTCATTGACATGCTAATGCTGATTTCACCCATGAAAAAAGATCTGACCAGGTTGCCATCAGTGATGGCCACCATGACAGGCAACCTTAACTAGGTCATCAGCAGCAACATGAAGATGCTTTGGCTCATGATAAAACCAACAGCAGAAAATAACTCTCAAACACTACAATGTAATAATTTGTGGAATATTTCTTCATGTTTTCTATGTCACTTGACTAAATATGTGTTAATTTTCTCTCACTCAGCTACATATGCATATCTATCTCAACTTCTACCTTCTGATATACAATGCCAAAGAACCAGCAAACAAATGAACCTTATAGATCAGGGAAATAAAAACTGTTTTACTTACCTCAACCATATCTTATCCCCATTTGTTGTTTTGGCATTTCCATTGTTCAAGAGAAAGGCCAAAACTACAGGCATATTATAAATAGGACGCTTCCTATAAAAAATCATTATTTTGAAAAGAAATATTACAAATAGGTTTATTCTTATAAATGGTCTTATTATTGTGAATAAATATATTCATATATATAGGCATATCATAAATAAGTATTATTATGAAGAAGCATATTATAAATCGGTATATTCCTATAAATAGTCTTATTATGAATAGACATATTATAAGTAGGTCTATTCCTATAAATAGGGATATTCTTATAAATATGCTAATTATTATGAATAGGCATATTATAAATAGGTATATTCCTACAAATAGGGATATTTTTATAAATAATCATATTGTTATAAATAATCATGTTCTGATAGGGATATTCTTATAAATAGGTTTATTGTTATTGTGACACTATTTAAGTGTCCCTGGTAGTAGTTGAAAGGAATGTGACATAGGATTAAGAAAAGGGTTCATGTGAGAACCCTGGATAGAACTGGAGCATTAGAAAGGCTGCAATGTGGAAATTATTGAAGTGAAAAGATTACAATATGAGGTTAGGAAAATAATTATGAAGCATGATTATATTGACAGCACAGAAAATTATTTAAAAACCAAAATATAAAACAATGGGTTTTGAAATCTGTTATTTCAGAAAAGAAGATTTTGTAGTTATTTGTTAGACGTGGATAAATTCCTTTAGCCGATTTGAAATTGTTTTTTGGTTTGATAAAAACAGCCGATTGACACAGGTAATATTTGGGTTGTTTGAAAATGTAAAAAATTGGTGATTGTTTTGAAAATGGACAAAAGAATTTGTCAAGGCCAAGAAATTATTGTTTGGAGAAAAAGGTTTTCTAAAAACAGAGTGAATTCTTAGCTGTTGCTGAATAAATTTTTATATACAAGAATTAATTCATAAACAATAATTGTGGAGTAACAGAGGAATGTAAAAATAAAGTTATATTGTTTTAAATAATTGACTCATTATTGATAGTCATGTGTTGTCAATCCAAGGTTGAGGAAAATGAATAATAACAAAAATCTGAAGGCATCATCAGTGTGATGCAAGATGCATATAAACCATACGCTACTAAGAGAGCATTGGGGGTGAAGAGTTGGAGCAATTGCAGTTGAGCATAAAGTGACCTGAGGATGTTCGAGCTTGGTGATGGGCTAGAGATGCTGAAAAAAGCTATGTGTCCTGATGTCAAAGAGTATTGCTGATGTTGAGCCAGGCATGAAAATGGCTGATGTGAAGAATTGATGACTGAATGTCCTGACAACTTAAAATCTTGTATGAATGGCTGGCCCACTCCAAGTTTAGAAACAGAAGATACATTGTCACTAGATTTCATGGGAAGGGTTAATTTTGTGTATCAACAGTTATCTAAAATCAATTAAAAATTAACCCAGTGACTTTCTTCATGATTTATTATAATTTGCATTTCCACCAGCAGAGGTATCGTTGTCTATTGGTTTTCATAGCATGGTTCCACGAACTTGATGTGCAGATGAAAGTTCTATCTTCACTACACTGTGATCAATAAATCACAATGTGGGACAGAGTAGGTGAAGAAACAAAGTGGTCAACAGATAACCATCAGTTGACCAGCGCTAGTACTGACCAGCGTGAGAAAGAACCCAGATCGAGTGGGTCTGATCGGGTTATATATATAAATAGGCATATTCCTATAACTAAGCATATTCTTTATTTCTTTAAAATGTGCACATTAGAATATGAGAATGATCTAGGAAAGTAATAGGTTTTTAATTCTACTATATCACAGATTGTTGGGATGAAAAAACAAATGAAAATAAAATACAAGTGTATTTTAATGTATAATAAAATAATGTTTATTCATTTACTGCCTGAGATTAACAAGGATTGTTTGGATTTAAATTATGAGTCCCACATGCATGTCAGCTTATCACCATGTTGAATTCCAAAGTGTTGCATTCCCACCCATTGACAAGGGACATAACTCAATTGTATTTTGAGAAATTTCTATATAAGGGAAGTAAGTAACACCCTCTAACAATTTCTGTTATGCATTTTTTCTCGTTATAGAAATAGAATGTTTTTGTTATCAAAAAAGTATACAAAATGAGTATTCACAATGGTGGCAGCAGTTGCAAATGTATTAAACTTGGAAGTGTCCTGACTAGTATCTTCATTTTTATTGTTTTGATCACTGTTAAACAATATGAAAAGCACATATTTTAACTAATCAGAGATTAGACACTTCCCAGATATTTAAAATTCTATACTTGCTTGATTTTGACATCTCCAGTTCATAGCTAACATCTTGGGCTATTCTTCTTGCTCACAATCATATGTTCTATCTTCTTACATTTGATGGTCAGTCATTTTTACCTGTTTTCCTTTATTACATTATTTATGAGTTCTCTTGCTGGCAACCATACATTTTGTTCCTTACACTAGTGAAGCCAATTTTTATAAGAAATTTACTACTGATTTGAGGAATGATTTAATCCTGATAAAATCATTTGCAATCTTTGAAATGGATGTGTGATAAAATAAAAATACCACCATTTTTTGCATAGTGGATGACAGCCCAATGGTGTATTATAAAAAGGACTAGTGCACCATTGACCTAGTTTGAATTTTTTTCTTTCAGTTTATAGAAAATGGCTGGATACTTTCAGAACAGATCTCATATTTTGATCACTATTCTTTAGCATAATAGTTTAATTTTGCCTATTTTCAATTTTTTAATTTTCAGGTGCTTTTAGGATATAGTTTGTCATGGCTTTCCAAAGATTCCTTTTCCCTGTTATTTGTGAATTGATATGCCTTCTTTAGAATGATAATAGAGTGACTTTGTGTTGGCTTCTTCAAGGTTTTAAATTCAGAATATTTTTTCTCCTTTAAGGAAACAGGCAATCATGACTCTCTCTCCAGATTCCTTTTTTTCTATTATCTGTAAATTTCCATGCATTCTTGACAAAAATAGTGGAGTGTTTCCTTGTTGGCTTCTCCATGGTTTGGAATTCAGTGTTTTCATTCTCTTACACTGGATGCCTGTTGTAACCTAGGAAAGGTTACTGAATAGAATAATCACACAAGGTTGGTAATTAACGATAATACTTAAAACAAGAACAACACAAATAAGATTAGCCAGCAGCACATAGAAGTAGTAGTCAACTGAATTTCACAATGAATTTCAAACTACAGACCAACATATGCAGTATTCACTACTGTATTTATGGGAATGGGGGCATACCGATTATCATCCATAGGTATCCTACAACAATGCTAGAGAACCGACTCTAGAGATCAAGGCTAGAGAACCAAGCCTTCACAATAATTTAAGCATAGCTGGGGTAGCAGAGAATATATAGGTTCATGCCTTTCCCAAGTGTGTTAGCATCAAGGGAAACTCAGCAGATGAGGAGATATTTGAACACAGCTTGACAATCCCACTTGCCATTCCATTAAACATTAGACTACTTGTATATTCATACAGACTTTCTCGTAGCTGTTAGCTTCTGTTCTAAGATTTCCATATTTAATATATAATGATCATTTTTTTCTATTCCTTTCTCTGCCCAAAGCAAGGTGATAAAATCCCTCTTAATACATTTAAACAAGATTCTGATACAGATTTGTGTTTGCAGTTGGAAAGATAATGTTTCTAAGAGTTCAAACTTTTCTCTCAGAGAAACGACTCAAACAGTTGATTTAAAAAATATTCCAGACGAGATATATAATTTTTGAGAAAAAAAAATATTTTAGAATTTGTGTATTTATGCAGCAAATTCTCTTTTAGGCATGTCTGATTGAATAAATTACAGATATTATGTCTACTAATTTTTAACAAAACCTATTCATACTCACAAATAACCTTTTGTGTATTGATGTTAAAGGATGAGAGAAATGTGCTATAGCTGTTTAAATTTCTTTTATTTTCATTTCCCAAGTACTTTCAATCTTCTTCCAAGGTCACCTCAAGTATGCATGTAGTACAAAACTATATGTTGTTCATTAGTCTAAGTATTTAGACAAAGTTGTGCATTGATATCCATTACTGTAATTTTTTCATTATGCTTTTAAATGCAAAATGGTTGACAATGTGCTGAGCGTTCATTAGAACATGAAAAAATTATCCATTATGGAATTTTTTCCTCTATGAAAAATATCTTTATTTTAAAATGGATAATTTTTTCACGTTCTAATGTACTTGTGAAATGAAAATAAAAGAAATTTAAACAGCTATAATACATTTCTCTCATCCTTTAACATCAATACATTGAAGGTTATTTGTGAGTATGAACAAATTTTGTTAAAAATTAGCAAACATAATGTCTGTAATTTATTCAATCAGACATGCTTAAATATATATATATATCCATACATGTGTGTGTGCATGAGTAGGGTATAGATAGTGGGTTGAAATGGGAAATCGAAGAGCTAAGTTAAATTTCCATTTGTGCCCATTACATTCACTTATATGCAAATACCCTTGAGAAAGGTATGAACCCATCTCTTTATCTTCCCCTAACTATGGAGTAAATGTTAGGATAGACTGGACTCCTTAGATTTTTAGGAGAAGGACAATTCTGGATGCAAAACCTGAGGATTGTTGCATGTAGACCTTGTGGCACTAGTTCTTTGTATTGTTTTTTTTTTTCCCAAAAGTATCCTTGGTTCTGCCCAAGCCATCACCAATATAATCAAATCTAATGTGTATAGCTGTGTGTTTCTAAAAACTCAACTGCTGAATTGTTGTAGAGTAGTTTTCACAGTGGAGGCTTGTATTTCGCTAAGTCGGTCCTATAAGGGTCCGACGTACAAAACGTTAGGAACTTGAAATAAAAGTTAATGACATAGCAATCTAGTTGTGATGGTTGATACTTCAATGTCCGACATTGACTGACTCGCTCAAGACCACTGAGCTCAACTGGCAACCGCTACTACTACTACTACTTATTATGTGTGGGAGAGTCTATTAATAATAGAATAGGTACGTTCAGGTATGACATGGATCCTCATACAATGAAAATGATGGGAGTGTACATTATTATATATATGTAGGTATTCATACCAATTTCTCCCATGTGGAATCATTCCACTTGGAATGCTCTCTGGACATCCTAGCTGTCTGTGAAACTAATCTGAATTCTTCTGTTCTTTCCACTGAATTCTTTGTTCCTGTCTATTTTCATCTCTTTCAGAAAGACTCTAATGACTACATGCATAGCTTTGGTGTATATATACAGAAACATCTATCATTGCCAAAGGGACACTCACTCGAGGCTCCAGACTGTTCTTACATGTGTCTCCATCTTTATTAAACTCAGTCAATTATGTCTTCTTCTATTCTTTGCCTTCCACTCATGACTGTTGCATGTTTGATAGAATTACTGATACTATAAATAAATGCCTCTCTCATCCATTTGTAAATATCTTTGTGTTTAGTGATTTCAATGCCCATCATGCCAGGTGACTTACTCACTCTAATGTCACTGACCTTGCTGGCATCCAGACTTTGAACTTCTGTATTATGTAATCTTTCACACAAATAGTAAACTTCCCCACACATTTCCTCAGTAACTCTGATAGACATACTTCTCTACTCTTCTTGACGTTCACCCTGGACTCCTATTGTGTGTTGAAGCTCAGTCCTCTTGGCAACTATGATCATGTAGTGGTTTCTACAGATATCTTTTTCTACTCTCTCACCAGTTACAAACAGAATTTATTAACAGAATTTTTTTCTGTTATGAAAATGCTGATTGGGATTCATTTTGTTACTTCCTTCGTGGTATCCCCCGGAATTATATTTTTAATCATCCTGTTCAAAAATGTGCCACTAAGATCAATTCCTGGGTGAAAGCTAGCATTAAAGCTTTTATACCAGATTGGAAATACTAAATAAAACTACATTTATCTCCCTTGTTCTCACCTGCCTGCTCAGCTGCTATAGCACACAGGAATCATTTCTTCCAGCTATACCAGAGTGACAGGTCTGATTGTAACAGACATTTTTTTTGTCACTGCTTGCAATGAGTGCTAGTGTCCTCAAAGAAGCAAAGTCACAATTTGATGATAGAATGGGACACTGTATACACTCTTGGAAGTTACTGGTAGCTCTGAAAGAGTGTGTTGAACAATAGCAAATCCTTAGTCCCTCCTCTTTTCAATCAATTTGAAATACTGGCATCTACTGTTGATAAGGTAGAATGCTTTGCCCAGAAGTACTCTTTCAATGCCACTCTCAACTTATCTGGTGTATCTCTGCCAAATTTTTCCTCTAGAACAGAAGCTTTTTTGAGTGACATATGCATAAACTCGCCACTGGTTTCTATCAACATTTCTAAATTAGACACTTACAAGGCAAGTAGATGTGACAGGGTCACTGCCATCATTCTAAAGAAATGTTTTCTAAGTTGGCTCCTGTTCTCTCCAAACTTCATAACAAATGCCTCACTGCTTTCTTCTTTCTGGAATTATAGTTCCTGTGTGTAAGTCTTCTAAGAAAACTTCTGACCTATCAAATCATTGCCCTATTAGTCTCTTACTATTTTTCAGCAACGTGTTTGGGGCCCTACTCAATGTCAAATTGTTTAAGCATCTTATTTTGCATAACATCCATTTGATCAAATAATATGGCTTCCATTTCACAAGGTCTGCTGCTAGCATGTTAACGGCCATCTCTGAAATTATCTATCAAGCTCTAGATAAAAATGGCAAAGCTCAGGCTGTGTCTCTAGATATTTGGAAGGCATTTGACAAGGTTTGCCATGCTGGCCTTCTGTGCAAGTTCAAGGGATAGGGTGTCATGGAATGTACATGTGACTTAATCAAATCATTCCTAACCATATGTGTAATGAAGGTCATTTTGAACAGGCACATATCCAGATTATTTCATACTAACATTGGGGTCCCCCAGAGTTTTATCCTTGGACCTACACTTTCTGATCTTCATCAATGATCTTCCTGATGTCATCAGTTCCTAAACAGGTATTTATTCAAAGAACACTAACATTCACTCCTGTTTTAGTAGCAAATCCAACAGATATGACAAAATAAACCTGGCACCTCTCTTGAAAAGGACCTCCAATCAGTGGTTAACTGGGGCAAGAAATGGCTTGTAAATTTCACTGATTCCAAAACAAAACTACTTTCATTTAATCACCACAAAGAACCTTTTCTGCTTGTCCTCATGGATACTGATGCTGAACTAAAGGAGAGCAGCACTAGCTAGAAAATGTTAGGCCAGAAAGGTAGCCTTTGTGTATAGAATTTATGGTGTCCTGAATTCAAGAAAAAAAGGCATCATCTTTCCTTGAGTTCAGAAGACATAATATATATATACATGAATGCTGCCTAACAAGTTAAATCTATGTGAAACCTACTTAACTAATGAAAATCAACCAACACAAAAATGAAAATATAAGAATTTTTTCCTTCATATTTAATTTTCTGATGAAGCTTTAATAAAAGTGAAACAGGTTAGATTGATAAACATTTTTTATTTGTTCTTTACTCTATTATCTGAAAAAATGTATAAATTTGGATCTTATCAGTTTGAGGTCAATACTTAAGGAAGTTTTGGTTGCAGTAAAATTATAATATAAGAATGACTCATCATATTGCTATAATAATAAAAAGCAGATATAAAATATTTTTCCCTTCAACAGATGTAAAGAAAAATTAATTTTTATATACATGATGTTTAAATTTACTTTCAGTTCTTAAACCTTTTTCAGACAGTTGAAGTTCTCTGAAAAAATGTTTTCTTTTATATGAAATATTTTAAAGAAAACTCTTTGAATTTAGTTTCAAACATTTTTTAATAGATTTTTTTTTCTTTTTGCAATTTGAATTTCATTAAATATTTTAAAATTACCTTTGAATATTCATTGTGCATTTCTTAGTTTCTTCAAAATGGAAATATAATATTTTATCTTTAAAGAAACAAAGCCATTTCAATATATATGTGCATTTTAATCTTTTCCATGTTGGTGATTAAGTAAATGTTTTCAATCTCAAGATCAATTATTTTAATAACAATAAGGATTATCTTAACTGTTTTCTTTGCAGTGCAGTAAGCGTCTTCTTTTTTGGTAAAAAATTCATTAAAATTTCAATATCTTGATTTTTTCTTTTAAATGTCAAGTCATAAAATGGCTATAGTGACAAGAGGCATTTCTACAATTTATTTCAGA
The DNA here is from genome assembly GCA_903632075.3 of Acanthosepion pharaonis. Taxonomy (NCBI): domain Eukaryota; kingdom Metazoa; phylum Mollusca; class Cephalopoda; order Sepiida; family Sepiidae; genus Acanthosepion; species Acanthosepion pharaonis. Next base: position 550,649 of record CAHIKZ030000452.1, read on the forward strand.
AGACATTTTTCAATGCTGTCCATTTCAAAGATAAACTTTTGAGGGAATTATTTGAAAATACTGCAGAATTTAAGAAAACTTACAATTTTGCACAATCAATAAATTGGTTATGCTATTTTTTTGATCAATAATTTCTATCAGTTATATACATAATGTTAGGGCTTGTGGTAAAAATACAATGTTCTATAAATCCATTAGAACTAAAATATTACCTGTGGTATAAAAAGAAGTCATCTCTGCAAAGAGGCAGGAAAACACAACAATTATGGCCGAAAATTGGAAAACACATTTCTATTAATCATCTGAGAAAGCTGTCTCTGCCTTCTATTACTATGGCTGATGCTAACCACCAGGGAAGTGACTCATTGTATCTTTTCAGGTTACCATTCTTGAAACGAAGTGGAAAGATTATATTGCATCCATTGATAGGTCTGCTGCTAGGAAAGTTAGTTCCCTGTATCTTGCTAGACAATTATTCTCTCCTGAATCTATCTTACATATTTATATGCCGACCATTTTTCCATGCATTGAATATTGCTGCCACATATGGTCTGGTGCTCCTGCTATATATTTGGAGATTTTTTATAAAATCCAAAGGAGAATCTGCAATGTTATTTATCCTGACCTGGCAACCTGGCTTCCATCACTTTTGCATCACCATAATGAAGCTTCCCTTGATCCTTTTGATAAATACTTTCATGGTAATTGTTTTGATGAACTTATGAGCCATATGGTAACTAGACTTCATAAATTTAATTGCAGTAATAGATTGGTAACAAGGTTTCATTATAGTTGAATAACTTGGTGTAACCATAAGTTCTTTGCTAGCAGTTTCTTTTCTTGCATTACTAGCCTATGAAACTCTCGCCTTGTTTTCTAGCCATCTTTAATCTTCAAAACTTTAAATTCACTATCAATCATTACCTTCTGTTTTCTTGATTTCTCTTCTTTTATTGTTCTTCCTCTTGAATAATGTGTTTCTTTTTCTTATTCTTTCACATTCAGTAACTCCTTTTGTCTTAATGGCTTTATTGCTTTGCTTAGGGTGAAATGATTTAAAAAAGAAATAAAAATGAAGATCCTAGTAGCCATGTAGATATAAGGCCCAAGAAAGATGATGAATGATAAAGAATTTTCCATAGGCAAGCCTAATTATGATGTTGCAGTTCAAAAATGAAACCAGGCCCAGAGAAGGAAATAAATGAATGATGTGGAGTCTCTCACATCATATCAGAAGGGATAGCTTTGTGTTTGAAAGAATCAAAACATACAATGAAATAACACTAAAAGCATGTTAAATTGAAAATTAAAATCATGTAATTTTATTTATTTTTCTATACTGGTGTGTGTGCATTCTTGTTATGTGTGTTTTAAGGTTGCATGTAATAGAGGAAGAAATTCAATTGATCTTGTGACAAAGAAAGGTGCCAAGGAGAGGTAATGGATATCTTGACCCTTTGAGGTTTCATAGTGAAGGGAGTGAGTTCAGTGTTTTTTTTGGCATAATGTATCTGTTTTTAGACAGGAAAATTTTCTGTTGCATGCTGGGAGAACTTTTATTATTTTGGTTTATTTTAAACAGAGATTTAATGTTATTTGTTTTATTTTATTAATGATATTATTATTATTTCATATTTTTATTTATTAATAATAATGTCCCTACAATGTCAAGTGTTTTATATTATTAATTATGAAGTAAAATAAAAAAAAATATTCTCCTTAAAGTTAAATTTGATGATAAAATTATAAGGAGTAAACAAAAAGGCAATAGAATCAAATGACTCATCAGTATCTGAAGAGACTTTATGATTTGATCATAAGAGAGGAAAAAAAAATCACAGAAAATTTACAATTTAAAAATGGTCATTTTAATTCCAGAATGAAACATCTGAAGGTAAAATTAATTAAGCAATGAATCATACAGGTCAGATTATCTAACAAAACAATTAGCTGCCAAGTTAGATTTCTCCCATTAATTAATTCATGTTGAAATTTTTATAATGAAGGATTATCATTATTTCAGAACAGCATGTTTAACTTCATTATTATATTATCAATGTTTCAACCATTGAACCCTCCAGGCTTCTTTAAGAATCTCTTGTGATACATATTAACTTTTCTTACAATTTTCAACTGAACCCTATAACCAATGGGGGTAGATTGTTCTCATTCCACTTTCTGTTATAACCTAAGAGAGCTAGGGAGGAAAGATTTATTCTACCATCCGATTTCCCCCATTATGAGCCTTATTATATTCATGATATAATTACACAGTAGTTCATGGACAGATCAGAATGGCTGAAAGGAAAAAGAATGACAAACATTCTTTGTTCTCAGAGAGACTTTTATACTACTAAGACATACACAAAACTATATATACATATATACACATGTCCTACAATATAGAATCCTAGAATAATATATTGTATATATTTATGTAAAGCAGACTGCAAAGAGAAACAAAAATGAAGGATCTTGCATATAATATAGAGATACTCCTGTGTCTGGAGAAGCCATGTTTAGTACAACATATTCAAATGAGCCGGATTCATCTGTCTCCCAAATAAAGACATATTCCATGAACAGGAAACAGTGAGTCTTGAGTTCTAAGGACTAAGAACTGGAGTTTATTTCTATATTTGGGAAAGATATGTTCCCAAAATGAAATGGCGCCATGTACTTATAAGCTACTAGAGTGGCAGATTTAGCCTCTTCCTGGTCCATAGAGTGCCTGAGCTAAAGGAAAACAAACTGACTCTCACTTTCATCATTGTATAGAGCCACATCAATAAGCAGCTGTCACATGACCCATGTGGCTTATCTGTACCAAAGGGAGATAATCACCTTCCGTATCTCTATACCATGATCAGCGTATATTTAATATCAGTTAATATTCACCAGTCTTATTCACTTTGTATTGTTTGTCTGTTGATTCCACTCAACCAAAGTATTTGATTCTCCAAGAGTCACATGGCCTAGTGGATTAAAACAGTGATTAAAACAAAAAAAAAAACAAAGTATTAAATGAGAGGGAAATGTTTCTAGTCCTCAAAGACACATGGTCCAGTGGCTAATAGTGTAGGTTGGATCCAGTGACTTTACCCAAAGAGTTGTGTGTTCAATACCTGGCTACAGCTGTGGTGAACAAAAACTTGGAGACATGAGTTAAAGGGAAGAGGTATGGCACGTGGAACTAGACCAATCTACCTCGATGGACAAGAGAGTTCAGTTCAAAATTCTAATCATCTGAAGAAGGTCAGAATGTACAATAGCTGAAACTTTGTCTGAACTGTTGTCATATTCACAATGTAAATAATATAAACAAAAAAAGGTCTGAATTTCTACATGATATATAATCTCCTGTGTGGTAGTTAATGTTAGACAGTCTTCTCTTAGATGAAGAAGTGACTTGAAGTGACAGAGATGTGGTTCTACTGACAAATATCTTTAGATAAATTGAAAAGAACACAGAAATGCTATGTAATATCTAAAATCCTATATGGTAATGAATGTTGGACAAAGAAAAGACTTGAAACAACACAGATGTGGTTCTATCAAAAGAGACTAAGAATATCATAGACTGCACAGGAACAAAAAATAATTAAAGAAAATAGGAATTAGAAGGAAAATTATACGTGCAGTCAGAAGAGACTGTTGAAATTTCTAAGTCACATAATGGGAAAGATGGCTTAGAGTATTTAATCATCACAGGACATACTGAAAGCAAGAGAAGTTGGTGGAAGCAGCAAATAACCTACTTAATGTTACCAAGAGAATGTATAACAAAACATAGAAAAAGAGAGAAGGTAAAAGGTCAAAAGTTTCTTGAAGCAACAAAAGGCAAGAACTTGTGGAGAACTATGATCACCCAAATCCTAAAGAAACATAGCACATAAAAGAATTAAAATAAAAGCATATATGGTTCCCTGGCAGTTATGAGTTCTATCCCTGGGTCAGGTAGTGTTGAAGTGTTCTTTGCTTCAATACTGTTTATCATTCACATATTCAACTCATGTGATGGATCCCAAGTTTTATATTAGAATAATATCTTGAGACTCTGAGTGAATATATTCTATTAATTTGGTGACTTCGAAACCATTTTAATTTTTTATGGCAAGCTGGGCAATATGAAAAACATTGCCTTGTATGAATAAATACTTTAGCTTAAAACTTTTTTGTTCTGATCTTTACTATTAAAAAAATGACTTGTCAAAGAACTTACAATGATTGCTTTGAAAGTTATGCTTCCTATTTTATTATACTGGTCCATGATATCACAGGTAGTATGTCAGTAAAAGATAAACCTTCCTGTCAGTAATTCTTTTTGTTTTGTTCCAAGTAGGAGCAGAGCAATAGTTTGGCAAAATGGTATCTCTCATAGAAAAAGAGATATGATACTGAATTCGTCTTTGCAGAAAAAAATGCACCTATTGGTGTTCCTTGAAGGTTGCTGAAGATTGTGTAACGAGCATGCGCGGAAACGTCCTCAAACTGCGTGTGTGTGTTGTCACCGGGCACACCCTGGAGTATCATAATGGACTCGACCGAGGACTATAAGAAGAAGATACGCGAGTCGTTTGGTGTCTTTTCTTGGGTGACAAAAGCCGTTGCGGTCGGTCATCCGTCGGCAGCAGCCTTGGGTGCTGTTTTGCTCATTGACTGTCATAAAGTGATGTGTCGCAAGTAGGTGTTCATTTTCTGTCATATTCGTTTTTAGTTCGCAAGAAGGCGTTCGTTGTTGTGTTGCAAGTAGGCATTCGTTTTTGTGTAGCATTCATTTCTGGTCTGCAAGAAGGCGTTCATTTTTGTATCTCAAGAAGGTGTTCATTTTTTGTGTCACAAGTAGTTGTGATTTTGTTTTGTTTTTTTTTTCTCGCACAGATTGTTTATGGAAACCAACCAGTGAATGTGATCACAGTCAGACAGTAAGTACTGTGTTTTAGTATGGCAATAGTAAAGTGTGTGACAAGCTATATTTTGGATGGCTCTGCACAGCTGTCAAACCATGAAATTTTAATTACTAGTGAAAATGCATGGCTAATGATGGTGACTATATGAAAAAGTAGTATTTTATAGCTGAAGACTTGCTCTATCCAACAACGTTATTATACCCAACTTTATATGCTGCAGTTTATGTGGAAAAAATAAATAGGAAGCATTATTTTTTAAGAATTTTGTATAATAATTCTCTTCATTTTCTTTGGACCAAAATCAATTTTAAAGTAAATTATAATTTTTACTGCTTAAAATAGTAACTCCTGACATTATTCCATCTATACCCCTGTTATCTTCTTAACCCCATTGGGTGACACACTCTTTAACACAGCTACCAGGTCCATCCAATATAGCTCTTCATTCATCATTAGAAATACAGTTTTCATGTACTACTTCACCCAACTTGCATGTCATTCTTTGTGATACTTATTTAAATTTGGCAGTTTGAATTCTTTCATGCCTTTAGCTAATGTTCTTAATATTCTACACACTTGATTTTAAAACCACTTGTGAAGGCCTTGTGTACTCCAATTGACATGATATGTAATGATCATAGAAAATCTCTGTTTGAGAAAACAAATCATGATGTTGCAAAACAATTTGTTAAAGTATGCTTGGGTCAATTATAATTGAACCTTCTGTTGTTTATTAATTTTTGGAAAAAATGCAAACATCATTGCACTTATTGTAGTATATTACTCACCCCAGATTATGCCAGATGAAACTTTGCACTCATTGTGAGACCAGTGAAGCCAAGTGCCTTGGTGGATTTACTTAACAGTTGATCTCTTGGTCACCAAGGGCAGATTTATACCTCTCAGATGAACACACAGTAAACACAACAGCATATAGGATGTACAAAATTGTTTACAAATGGATAAATGTTCTCTCCCAAAAAAAGAGGTTTTCTTACTTCAGAAGAAGAATGTCGAGTCTATATTTGGAGAAAGCCTCAAACCCACACACCACTGTCCAACACTTACTGACGAAGTCTGTTTGAAATAGATGGTAATATTATAAATGAGTGATTCAGTCTCAAGTATTTTTTTTGTAATATACAATGATAATATTACATTATTCTTTGGTGTGAACTTAATAAAAAAAGAAACAAAAAAAACTTGCAGAAAATGTTGAAACTTCCTAAAAAATTCCAATTCAAAGGACAATAATTTTTTTTAGTTCTACCAATCCAGACATTTATAGCTTGGACCCATGAATGAAAGAGAATAAGACTTTAGTGTAAGAGGGAGTGAGGAAAAGTCAGAAAGAAATAGGGTTCATGAAAACAGATGATAGTGATTGACATTGCATTTAAATTTTTGAAGACAGCAGGGAAGCAAGAAATCAGAAGGGAATTCTACAGGAAAGAAGTGTGAGAAAAGAAACTGTCAGAATAAAAGTGGCAATTGCAATAGTAAAACAGTGAAACCTAGTTGCTAATCTAGTAGCATGCTTGAATTCATGGAGTCAAGACACCAGAGGAAAAAAGCTTGAGCAATGCCATGAAAATATGTGTAGACAAAACAGAGGAAAGGCATGTCATATCAGGGAGAAAGTAACTGAGGTCAAGATGCCTGGTCAGGATTGATTACATTAAGGACCTTTCTTTGGATTTTGTCAAGAATTTTGAGATATACAGCAGGAGAACCAAACCAGATATGGCAGCAGTATTTAATGCATGGATAAATGGTAGATTTATAAATGTGAAAGATGGATTCTGACAAGTTTTAAGAATCGACTCACTGGAGAATGTTTCCTCAATCACTACAATCTTAACCACTTTGTGTCTAGGTTCAACCAATATCTATCTTAGATATCTTCATAATATACACCTCTTACTCCTTCGTTGTAAGGCCTTAAAAGGCCCCATATACAGGGTTGAAATATCCACATCCCCTTTGTATTTCATTGGTAAGGAGGAAGTGCTACCCAGATAGCTTGTTCCCATAAACTGTTACTTTGTGGAACAGACTCTCAAGAGGACCCTTCCCCTATCATTATGATCTTAACTGCTTCAAGTCTACAGTCAACTATATAGCCTCATAATCTGTATATCTTGTTTCTTCCTGTTATATCCATACAACAACCTCATCCAGTAACCTGCTAACTTGAGTGGCTCTTGAGACTTGTATTGGGTGAACAATATTTTAAAAACAATTTAGAATTGAAAAAAAAGATTTAATACAGATTCTAAAACTTAATTCGCATCATGACAATACTATTTTATCTGTGTATACTTCTGAGACAAGGTATTGTAATTATTTACATTGTTCGGACTGTTGTCCTCCTCTTTATTGTCAAATACACAATATTTCGCTTTTGTTTGCTCTGACCTTCTTCAGGTGATTGGAATTTTGAACTGAACCCTTTATTTCAACCACCAGGTACATTGTTCTAGTTCCACATGCCATGCTTCTTCTGGATAGAACTAGAACATTCTACCCTGGTGGACGAAATAAATGGTTTAGTTCGAAATTACAATCACCTGAAGAAAGCTGGTGTATACAATTGTGAAAATGCTGTGAATATGACAATAAAGATGAGGACAACAGTTCAAACAATGTAAGTAATGTAAATATCATTTTACTTATGTAATGTGGCATCTTTCCTCATTCAAACTTATCAAATGAAGTTTGCATTTATTCACAGCTAGTTTCTTATTTTAAAAATAAAAAGATAAAGCTGAGAAAATAAATAAATTTAGAGTTTTTGATATCATCATAGGTGACAGCTTGCGAATACCAGGTGCTGTAAGCTTGGATGTGCAGGTGGTGCAATGGATAATGGCTCAGAATTATTAATCGGAAATCTGAGTTCCAATTCCAGTTATATTCACTTATGTGCAAATATCCTTGGGAAAGGTATGAATCCACCTCTTCTCCCCCCAGCTATGGGTTAATTAATAAGACTTGTATCACAAAACCATTATTATTTCAAAAAAAAATTCTTACAATCTAAAAATAGTTTTTGATTTTAAATAGTCTGCAATAGGTTGATAAGCCATAGAAAATAAAATAATAAATCAATCCACACTAACCCTACCCAATCCTCAGATTTTTCTCACCCTATTATTTATTCTAATCCTCTCACTAATTAGATTTTGAAAAGATTTCTAACACTCCCAGTTTATTCCAATCCTCTTCTTTTATTCAAAGCCCAAAGATAGGTTCACCTAATGTCCAGTTCACACTCCTCCTGGTCTTTTGAACAAGAGTAGAGGTTTATCTCTTATTACTTGTTGAGGATTGGGTTTCCAGTTCCTTCTAAATTCTACTCCAACATCTCCACCTAAACTCTGAAATTTATAATATTATTGGGTTTCCAATTCCTTCTAAAGTGTTTTCCTTCTCTTTTACTTCCAGTAAACCCTTTCATCTTAGTAGTGTTATTGCCTTGATTGGGGTGAATTGATTAAAAAAAGAGTAACGTATATTCATTTGAATTTGCTATAATGGACATCATACTAAATATAAATAAAATACATTTTGAAAAATACAACAAATTATACAGCCCTTATTTCAGTTAACCACATTACTTAGCATACTTACTTTTTATATATTTTATAATTTATCTAAAACAATTTGATTAGAGCATTACTTAAATGATAGTTTTTTAAAACTTATAAAAGTAGGTTGATAGCATTAAATCTAATGTCAGAAACTTGAAATGTTGCAAATTTATTAATACTTATTATGAATTTAAATCAAATTTAGTTCAAATTAATGCACCAATATTCCAGCATCACATGGGTTTTGCATGTTTTCCTTTCATGATGACACTAATTCTCTTATTCTTTTCTTCCCCTATTCTATTGCCTATCTCTAATCCTTCAGTCCAACATGATATTCTGCAAGCCTACCATTAAAAGTTTTGTCCTTAAAATGCTGAGGATTTAGCATCCCTCAAACCTGTTTCTTTTTTTATTGGTAAATATTCATCTGAAGGTGGTAAAGATGATATTTCATAATTCAGTTGAAAAATATTTTAAATGAACAAAGTGAAAGTTTCTTATTAAAGTTAACTTCAATTAATAAAAGGTTATAAAAATGTAAAAACAGTCTTAGTTGGCAATAATATAATTTATAGATGTCTATAAAAAGGCACTGTTCATTATTTACATCTAAATTGTTTAAATAATGCACTGATTATTGTTTATGTCATGTGGCAATAATTATAAGTGAAATGATTCACTAAAATAAGTAACCAAGTAATCTGTATATTAGCATCTTTTGAAAATGTATCTTTTTTTTTATTATAAAAATAGACAGCAAACAGTGCACATTTAAGATCAATGGCACATTATATGAAAATATGGAGGACTATTTTAGCCAGTTTAAAAGTTACCTAATCAGTGATGAATTTCATACTTTTACTGGATTAAAAAACAGAAGAAAAAATTTTTTTTTTTTTTTTTTGAAAGAGAATAAATCAGCCAAAAGGTTAATTTTAGTGTTTCTGTACCAAATTCAAAGATACTTATAAAATTGTGTATCTTCATTATCAATAATTTCCTGGGAATTTCTTTGTAAATAATATTTCCAAATAACTACTTGAAAATGAGATGTTAACAAGTTATATTTTTTTATGGTAATCAGGTTACTTTTCTGAAAATTTTGAACTAATTAGAAGCTAACTTTTGTCTGCTGTCTAGACATGTTTAAATTGAAACATGACACAGCCATAATTTGTAGTTTAAAATTGACTATTTAATGATTCAGCCTTTTCCACATTGTCACTATTTTTTGTTTGCTTTATTTACTGTTAGCTCACTCAATACAAGGTTCAAGGACCACTCAGAGAAGAATCGTCTCAGAATTTTGTTCCACAAAATAATATTTCTGGGGTAGAATCTGTCTGAGTTGAAACTTACTTCGTATCAAAGGAATACAAAGGTAACAGGGATGGATTGCCATATACCAAGACCATCCTCGTTGTGAAGGTCTGAGCTGGTGGAACTAAAAATATAACTTGTCCACCCTGCAACTCATACCCTACAGATGAAACATTCCTAGCCTCTCACAACTCCATCACCATTACTATGTCAGTCAGTGGGTGTTTATATAACTGTCTGCCTAACAATTTTTCTCATATATGCACATATCAAGCTTAGTTCAACCAACAAATGCACACCTGTTGAAGTTACTTCAGTCATCTGATAAATCATAGACCTCCACCCCTGGCTAGGAGGTCATCTCAGGTTGACCCTTCTCCTGGCTTCTCTATTCTGCATGATCTCAGGTGAACCACATATTACACTCTTAGTAAAGAGAAGGTGAATCTTTGTCTTTAATAAGATTTTTCAAATACTCAGGTGGTAGATGAAAATAAATATACTGTTTACAATAAATGGAGCATCTACTCAAATATGGGTATCCACTAAAATAACATTTAAAGTGATATATAGGTGGAGAAGAATTCATCAGCCACAAGGCCATGTAAGTGCTTTTTTATTCTCTTGAGGCTGGACAGTAAGGATTTTACAGCACTATCCCAGATATAACAGCCATACTTCATTCTTGGTTTGGTATGACTTTGGTTGAGCATGGCAGTGGCCATTAGGTACTTTCTGAAGTGGGGCAATTAACTGACCATTCTTTTTGTGATGGTACGAATATACATATTCCATTTGAGTTTGGCAGTGATCATTAAACCCAGTCAGCATTCGAGGTAAGGGCCCTCTTTGAGGTTATGACTGCTTATCAGGATTAGCAAAGGGTTAGGATCTGCACAGTGGTAATGGAATGTTAGTAGTTTAGTTTGTGATGTATTGAATGATACCAGCCAGCCCTTTCCCTATCGTACTATGAGAATTAGGTCAGAGAAATGGTCAGCTGCCAAGCACTTCTCATCAAGATACTTGGAGGTCGCCCAAACACAGAGGTATAGTAGCGGGTTGGTATTTGACTTTGTGCTGCTAACAGAAGTTGAATGTCTGTTGACCACAATAAACAACATGAAATCTTGATTAGAAATGAATGGCTAATATTTATTGATGTATAGGTACAAGAAAAGGTATAGAAAATGGTTGACTTCAAGCCAGCCTGATGTTGAGTGACTGAATCTACCTTTCATTGGGACGGCGGCCAAACATGTCCAAATTCAAGGGGTGGGAACTGAGAAAAGAAAGATCATCTTCTTTACCAGAAATGGGGTCATAAATTTCACATGTGACAGGAAATTCTTTTTGGTTTCCTTTTGCATTATGGGAAAATGAAATTCTTTATTTTTTTATTATTTTAATTGTTACTTTATTTTTATTCTCCCAAAATATATCCTCATCCAGAAGCAAAGCTATATAAGTACATTATTTACTAGAAATATATAAATGCATTCATTTTAGAAAATGCTGTTCATATTCCTGAGCATGTGGTTCTAGCTTGAGTTTGAGATTGTCCTAATTTTGAGGGGGTCTTCATCTGGGATGTTTTTCTCAGCTGATAGTTCATCTGTGGGTGTGTCATCATCATTTGTTGCCATTTCCTTTGATAGAGGTATTTTTGACTATTACAAGCTTTATTCTGTCTAATGGCACATTTTGATTTCCAGAATGGAGCTCAATAAACAAATATTTTCATGACTCTCTACAACTTTAAACAGTTCTGCATAAGGGGCTTCTAAAGGGTACCTCACTCTGTCAACCTGTACCCAGACATATGTACATTTATATAGTTCTTGAGGAATGAAAGGCATGGTAACAATATGCAGGCATATTTCTGAGAAAGTTCTGTCTCAAATCTTATCATCTCTTGTGCTAATTGTCAAACCTTTTCATTGGTAAACTCCATAGAGTCCTTTTCAACCATAGGCTTGGGTAGTAACTCCCTGTTACTGCAACATGTGGTGAGTAATCTTGGTCTGTTGGTAGGTATCATAAACCAAATAGCACTATTGGATGTGATATATGGTGGAAGCTATCATAGATCCCCCTGCTTGTGGAATAAATGGTCTTGGGTAGGGTGTGGAAATGTCATATAAAATAGTTTTTTTTACCAACGGTGTAAGGCTTCAGCCTCTCTATGTAAGCCTTTGTTTCTGTGTCACACTCTTTCTGCTTGAAAAGGGCTGGTAAGTCACAAAGTTTGAACATCACTAAATTCACTGGTCTGTATAGGAAGTCTGCAACAATGTTTTCTCCCATAAATATATAAGATGTCAGTTAGATATTCAGATATTAATGACAGATGTCTTTGTTATTTACCTGATTTCATCAGTGTTCTTTTATGAAAAGCTAATGTGAGTGGCTTATGGTTAGGGAACATGTTGAAATGTCTATCTTCAATTTAGGATTTGAATTACAACACTGCCAAGTTAGCTGCCAGTAACTCCTGGTCAAATGTGAAGCATTTTCATTGGTTTTAAGATAGTTCCTTCAAGAAAAAAATTATCGGAATAGGTTTGTTTTCAATCATCTGATGTATTGCTGCATCTACAGCATAGTTAGAACTATCAGACACCAGATGATAATGAGTTACATCTGAGTTGGGGTAAGGAAGTGCAGTGAGTTTGCTTGGGACATTTTTAATGTTTGTGAATGCTTCTTTTTCAGCATCATCAAGCTGTATGACTTTGCTCTGAGGGTGCTACTTTATCAGCTCAGTCAGTTGTAGAAGAATGTCTGCTTCCCATGGAACAAGTTTCCCATAAATGTTAACAATTCCCAGGAAATGCTGAATTGATTTTGAATCAGTTGGTTCTGGGAATTCATTTATTTCCTGCTTCTTCTCATATGTGGGTGTTAAATCTTCTGGACAAATGTGATGACTCAGAAATTCTAGTTCCTCCTTGAAGAATTGGCACTTGTACTGTGAGATTTTTAGATTATTTTGTTATAAAATCCCAAGAACATCTTTTAATTCTTTGTAATGTTGTTCTACTTTGGAAAAAACTAGAACATCATCCACATAGATGAAAACACAATTGAAAAATACTGTCCATAAATCTTTGAAATGTTGCTGTAGTATTTTGTAGGCCAAAAAGCATATATACATACTTAAAGGGACCAAACAGTGTTACCACTGCTGTTTTCTCTATACCTTATTCTCTCATAGGTATTTGGTGGTAGGCTTGTAGATCTATTTTGGAAAATATATTTTTCTTAGATAATTTAGGGGAGAGACTGTTGATATTTGGCACTGAGTATCTGTCTGGTTTTATCAATACATTTAAATTCCTGTAGTCTCCACAAGTATACCACTGTTCCGGTGTGGATTTTGGAACCATGTGAATGGAATACAACCAGGGAGAGTTTGACTGTCTTATGATTCATGCATGGAGTAGCATTGTAAATCCCTCTTTAGCAGCTTTATGTTTTTCTTCAGACATTTGTCTCACTTTAGCATAAGTGAGTGAACTATCACCTGTATCTATGCTATGTCTGACTTTTGACAGTGCTGGAGTCGGTGCCTTCATTCTTGGTGTAACTAGTGTTGGTGTGTTTTGGAATAAGGGACATAAAATTTGTGAGAGAATATCACTGTTATTGATTGATATCTCATGTATGAATCCCTCAACGTGTTTACCCTATAAGTAGTAATTAGTATTTGGGTCAACCAGTCTTCCATCTTTACAGGTCACTAGCAACCCATAATGTCACAGAAAGTCAGTGCCCAAAAGTGGGTTGACAGTGTTACCTACCAATACAATCCATCTATTCAAGCAGCAAAGTCCTGAAAAGTCTATATCCATAACATTGGATATCTTGTCTATTGACCGAGGATAGGTAGACTGGTGTTGGGATTAAGCAGAGTCCATTGACATATTTGCTGGGTAGTATTGTCATTGAAGCACCAGTATCAATCAGAAATTATTTTTCCAATCCAAGTTTCAACATCAAAAAGATGGAAAATCACTGGATGCAATGGCAATCTGCTCTAAAAGTTTTCAAAACCAGATTCTTCATTCAACATAATTCTTCTGGCTGGTGACATTGATTTGGAATTTGGCTGTATTTTACAGGCTGCTTTTTTTGGCTACTGGCCCCATGGTTTGCATGATTTTGACTTTTTTCCAAAATAGAGATGTCTTTGTCATACTTGGTGTCTTTTCATAAAATAAAATACTCCATTATGCATTTCAGTGTTGGGGTTTATTGTCGTTTGGGTTTGCCTTTTGTAGTGTTCAGATGTGGTGTTTTGAACTATATCTGTCTTCATAAATGGAAAAAGTTCATCAGCTAAGGTAGCAAGTTCATTTAACGTCAAGTTTGTAGCAGCGGCTATGACTTGTGTTATTGTGGAAGGCAGAGCTTTTGTGAAATGATGCCTAAGTCTTCACCAACTCCTACTTTGTTAGTTGTAGCCGTTAATTCCCTCAGGTAGTGAGAGGGTTTGTTTTTCAAAACATTTGAAAACAGCTTCTTTCAGGTCCTCATAATTTTTTTTGTTAGAATGGATGCCTGCATTATCATTACCATTTCAGGTGGTAGGGCTGAAAGCACATAGAAAAATGTTGTTAATACTAGTGAACCAGCCAGAAGCAGCTGTCTCTATAAATACTGATATTTTGATGTTGATCATTGGTGCTTTATCCATTTCATCCATTTGTGGCAAGATTGATAGTTAAAAAATGTCTGTTTTACAATTCTTTTACTTGTGGTAAAGCAAATATTCATAATTTTTTTTTAAATGAATGTGGCAAGGCAAATATTCATAATTGTTTTTTTTTTAAATGCACATGATGAAAAAAATTTGCTGACTTGGAGACAATCTTGTCCCGATATTTGTATATCACGTTGAGTTTTGAAATTTGCAATTTTGCCCTTTACATCAGGTTGAATCACAAATTTGTAAGAGTAAATTATTATTTTGTTGAAAATTTGTTTTTGTGTTTATGTGCTTGGTACGGTAGGTAAAGAAGTTGGTTGACGTACTTTTCACTGTTTCTTAGTTTTAAGAAAGTGTCTAGAAATGAGTTTTATTTCTGCTTGTACATATAGTATTGGGGTCATCAACTGTAGAGTGAATGGTCATTGTTTATTGATGCATTAGATACAAGATGCAAAGGTATAGAGAATGGAAAAAACTGGAAGAGAATCCAACAACCTTCATTTCACTGTTAGACAGGAATGATTGGATTAAATCAAATAATCCTTCTCTAATAACATATCCCTGAAGCTTACAGAGAAGATCAGCATGCCAAACCCTGTCAAATGCCTTTAATATATCTAGAGCAACAGCTCGAGTTTCACTGTTATTATCAAGAGCTTGGTACACATATTCAGTTATGGCTGTAAGCACATCAGCAGTAGACTGAGCAAAGTGCAAGCCATATTGTTTGTCAGAGAGCAGATTATGGGAGGTGAGATACTTAACTACTTCAGCATTGATTAAAGCCTCAAAGACTTTGTTGAAGAGTGGTAGGAGACTGATGGGTGTTAGACAGGTCAAAACCGTCTCCAGAGTTCTTAAAGAACAACAGAGGAGAACTTCCAGTAGGCTGGAAAACAAGAATCAGTGAGGCAATAATTGTATAGTTTGGAGAGAACTGGAGCCATCTCAGGGGCACATTTCTTTAGGACTATGGCTGGTATCCTGTCAAAATGACTTACTTTATGAGAGTTTAATTTAGTGAAGAGGTCTAATACCATTGACAGGGTTATGCACATCTCACTCAGTTCTAGGGGAAAACCAGGTGTGGATACCGTGGATGAGTCATTTGTTGAGTTGGATGAGAATTACCAAGCAAATCATTTAGCCTTATCAGCTGAGGATGTTAGGACTTCAAATTGATTGAATAGAGGAGTTGAGGATTTACTGTAGTTCAGCACACTCTTGCAGAGATGCCAGTAATCATTGGAATATAACTTGCGAGATTCAATACGTTGTTTCATTCTATTGGCAAACAGTAACTTTGCTTCATTGAGGACATGCTTGCATTTATTATGAGCAGAAACAAAGAGATGTCTATTGCAATTAGACATGTCACTTCTGTACAGAGGGAAAAAATGATTCCTATGGGTTATAGTGGCAAAGCAAGCAGGTGAGAAAGGAGGAGATGAGCATGATTTAACTGTGTTTTCTTGCTGCAATGAAAGCCTGGGTGCCAGATTTTCCCCAGGAGCAGACCTCAGATTCACATTTTTGTAAGGGATGATTAAAAACCACATTCCAAAGGAAATCATGACAGAAATCACAGAATGAGTCCCAGTCTGCACATTGATAACAGAAATATATTCTGTTAGTATGTTGGTTTATGGATGGAGGGGTATTAGAAGGAGATGTTAACAGATTAGACCACATGATCAGAGTTGCCAAGAGGGCAGAATTGCATAGAGCAAAAAGAATCAGGCATGGAATATTATATTTTCTTCTTGGGACAAGTAATGATTAGAGAAACATGGGCCAAGCAGATTTCCCTACTAACATCATTAGTTTGGGTGTAGATGTTGCCATTATGGTCATAGAATGGGACTTTGGTTGTGCATGCATGTAATTACATGATATTTAAACAGGTCTTTAAACTTAAAATATTTGTCTGCTACATAGACAATATTTTTATTTTAGGGAAAAACTCCAAAAGGAATAGATATTCTCAAGACCACATTTGAAAAAACTTTGTCTTTAAATTTACCAACAAAATTAGTCAAAAAAATGAACTCCCATTTTCAGATGTTCCCATAGAATACAGTAACAACTCTTTTACCACTTCATTGTATAAAAACCCACAAACAGAAACTCTTGCATCTGTCTATATTTCTGAGATGAGGTACTATTTATATTATTTATATTATTCGGACTATTGTCCAAGAAGCCTGGAGTGTACAACAGCCGAGACGTTGTAATAAATATGGCAACAAAGATGAGGACAATAATTTGAATAATATAAACAATGTAAACTCTTGCATTTTTAATTTTAAGAGTGAATGCCCACTCAGATGCAAAATAACAGTGATAAAAAAACTTCCTAAAAAGAGCATACCAGAATTCATCCTCTCATCTACTGTTCCTTAAAGAACTCAGCAATGCAAAACAGACTCTAGTTAACAATGGCTTCCCTAACCACCATATTGACCACCAAATTAGACTGATTTTCCAAAGTAAATGTTAATGATAATGGACACACAGACAAAAATAATATAAATATTTTCTACAAAAACTAAATACACGTCAACTAAAAATAACATGAATCTTCACTTAGAAATCTCATTAAGAAAAACACTACCCCAATTAACCTGAATAAAAAAATCAAATTAAATTATGTATTACAAAAAATTTAAAACAGTTAATATTACCCTAAAAAATAACAACACATCAGCAAAATCAAAATTGCAACTAATAATCATTATTTATGAGTTCAAATGTCCCTTAACGAACTGTGTTTCTGATCAAACCAAACTCTATATATGCCTATCCAGATGATTTATGTTACACCTATCTGACCATAGCTCCATTTGAACTCATTTAAACACACACAAAAGCTTACCAGACTCCATCTGAAGCATACTAGTAGAAAATACAAACATAATAATGTCATCCACATGTAAAAAAGATTAAAAATAATGAAAGCCTTTAATATTAAAGAAGAAAAAAAAAAGATTAAAAATAATGAAAGCCTGTGTTTAATATTAAAGCCATACACCCAGTTAAAAGCAAAAAAAAAATCTTTGATAATGTCTAAACTCAATAATAATTTATAGTTTAACTACTTTTGTCTGTCATCTTTGAAGAACATGGCTATATATATAATAAAATAATGGTTATTGATTTCAGAAAATAAAACATCTCTATAACTCTAGAAACATAGCTACACAAAGAACCATACACTGTGTTCAGTTAAAAAGCTATAACTCTAAAAATAAAATCATCTTTGCAAAAAATAAAATGTCTAAAGGCCAAAAGTGCTTGGAATTACAGAACATTTCGATAGTTTCTACACAGTCACAGTACTTTGTCTGTCATCTTTGAAGAAACATGTATAAATTAGGGATTTCTGCCTATATATATATATATATATATATATATATATATATATATATATATATATATATAATAATGGTTATTGATTTGAAAAGTAGAATTGAAATGCCAAGTTCAAATCCTGGCTAAGATAATGCCCTTAGAGAAATGTATGAATCCATCTCTTTTTCACCTAGCTATCAGGGAAGACAGGGATTTCTAGCTTTGCTTGTCAACCAGTCTTGGAGAAAGAAACTCTGAATCCAAATAAGCAGAAGACTGTTTGGAAACATAGTGGCATATTGTGCACAATTTCTCTGTTGTCAGTTCTTTCAGAAACTGTGGTTAGTTCTACATAAGCCTTCAGCACTGTAATCAAATCATATGTGTCAGTAATTTTGCGATTCACTTATAGATTGCAAATAAGCTGGAGAGTCCATCATATTTTGTATGTGTTTGCGTGTTTATTTGACTGTTGTTAGATTCTGAAAGCATTTTCATTACTGATACCCATACATATGTCTGGCTGATAAAAGTTTTTATCCTGCCATATATATTGATTCTTTCGGTTTCTGTTTTCATTGATTATAACAGCTCTCTTCTCAAGGAAGCACAAACATTCATTTTTCTTCAGTCTTATTTTCATTATTTTAGTTTAACTGATTATTGACAAAAACTGAATCAAAATGTGTGTTTTCTCCTTTGTGATTTACAGCCTGATACAAATTTCAGTCAACATTAACAGAAAATTGATTTTAATTTTTCAGAGGAAAAACTCACACTTCTTGTGATATATTTAAATTTTCTGTGTAGCCTGTTTGCAGCTTTGTGTGATATCAAACTTGGGATGATTTATACAACACACCAGTTTCTGTCTGTTTGTCTCTTTCTAATGCTACAAGAAAAGTTATTTCATAATCTCTATTTCTTTAATAAGGTTTCCTCATGTTGGGATTCCCATCAGGACACTGATATCTCATTTTTTTTTTCACTGCATCTGGATGCATATTTCTTCCTGGCCGAATCATCAATGCTTTTGTGTTTCATATCTCTTTTACATGTGGATAAAGTTTATAAGCAATGCATATAGAATAGCTATTAAAAGAAACTTTGGTGCAATAATATTAGATTGAGGCAAACATTCCAAGCACTATTTTTTGCACAATGTTAGGGATAACTAAGAACTGCTTGTAAATCTTACTTATTGTAAATGTAGAAAATTGTTTACAAAACTTGAGAAAATTGATTAGCTAGAAAATTGGTTTCACATATGTAAAAAGATATAGCAGTATTTTGCTATTCTTGCTTAACACAAAAATATGATATTTTTAGAAAAGATAAGAACTGAAAATGAGAAATGGATTTTCTGAACTATGCAATGTGTTGTGGAAATGAAACGCAAATGGAGCAGCCAATCATTACTAATAACAGTGCCCACCTCCATCAGACAAAGATATGATGCTTAGTGTGCTGTCTCTGCATAAAGACAGCACATGGCTGCCCTGCCAGAACAGAGCCAGTGTAAACCCCAGAATATCTGGTTATGAAGAAAAAAGTGTCTTCCCCATG
Source organism: Acanthosepion pharaonis (assembly GCA_903632075.3). Classification (NCBI taxonomy): domain Eukaryota; kingdom Metazoa; phylum Mollusca; class Cephalopoda; order Sepiida; family Sepiidae; genus Acanthosepion; species Acanthosepion pharaonis. The sequence goes on from CAHIKZ030000452.1 coordinate 570,106, forward strand.
AGATAGTCGGGATGGTGAGCTGAGTGGTGTTGCAAATGATTCCTTTCTTAGCCAACTGCTGAAGTTTGAGGCTCCATTAATGCAGGCACATTTTCTGGGAAGAGTGAGAGCTGGGCAGTACACCACTTTCACTGCACAACAGGATTGCTGTGCATTACCAAGAATTTTTAGTTTGTATTACAGATTTGTTCATCCTTGTTTATGTTTCCAGTGTCTCAGCTGCACTTGTCCTATATGTGTGGTGTTCCCATGTAGAAGTTTTGTCTGTGCCCTGTTCATCGTGATCCAGTGTTTTATTCCATGCTGAATTTTTCATCCCTCTTTGTAGGCAGATACCCAACCATGAAGAAAATCCCTTCAGATTGGAAGAAAAAAAATTTGGGAAGCAAGGAAGTAAAATGGTAGTTTTTCTGCATGACAATATGCATTCTCATTCTTAAAGGCAATAATGTAAATTTGATGGAATGGAAATTTCTTTTATGCTGCATATTTTCTTGATATGTAAACTTATCAATTGTTGCATACATTAGTCTATGAGCAGAAATTTAAAAATTTCAATATATTGAAAATTCCTTAAAGAATTCATTGAATTAGAATAAAGAATTCATTGAATTAGAATCAAGTTTTTTGATAGAATATACAATTTAACTGAAAAGCAGCATAATATCATAAAGAACAAAATATTTGATTGACTTAATAATGAAAATCTGAATGTATATGAAGAAAAGAATTAATACAAAAGTATTGTAAACTTTTTGCATAAACTTACTTGTTGACTTGATGTACGGTTAGTAGAAACCTTTATGGCCAAACCTTGAACTTTAACCTACCATGATGAATGGGTGTTCTTTCAAGGAGGTACCTTGCCTTAAATGTATAATGGAACTCAATCTCTCCTCAAGTTTAACTCATATAAAATTTATTGCTATAGATGCTGGAAAAATGGTTGGTCAATTGTACCATTCCACTAAGTATTTGACTCCCTCTTTCCATAATCTATCTTTACAATAGTCAAACCAAAAATAGAGTATTGCTGCCATATCTCGGTTGCAACTACCCAGTCCTGACTTCCCTTTATAGAGTTCAAAAGCATCTACACCAACTTGTGGGGGATGGAATATTTTCAACCCTCTAATCCCTGAAATGTCATGAGCCTCTTGCTACTCTACTGTTATTTCCATGGCATGTGTTCTGATGTGTTACATTTCTTGGTTCTACCAGCCCTGGCCATTTTAACTGGGACCTGCCCTGACATGTACACAAAGATGAATCAACCTCATTTCCCTCATATTTCATCAGAAAGGAGTTAAGTTAAATTGAGACTCTTCCCAAGAATTGCTGTTTTGTGAAACAGAATACCAACAGTATGCTTTCCCAATCACTACAATATTGACCTCTTCAAGTCCAGATTTAATTATCTTTCTCATATAACCTCATGAACTGCACTTCTAGCCTTTTATTATGCTCATAAAATGTGACACACTAATCCTCTAACTAGAATGGCTCTTGGGCTTTGTAGTGGATGAAATTTATTTTAAAAAACAACATTACAGCTTTACCTAAATATCATGCCACTTCTGATCTCACACATTTTCTTTGTGTTCCAAATGTAATATTTGTCTCTGTTCTGCCAGACACTCATGCAAGCATAAGTAGTTTACTCACTGTTTTACCCTGCTTCTCTTAACTTCAATATGTTCTGTGAGTGTTAAGTTCTCTAGACCATCTTTATGAGTTCCAGGAATTTCAACTCTCTTTCTGATTTAAAGAAATTTCATTCAGTAACTATGGTTTTACCAAGAAATATACAATTATTAAGCCTCATACTACACTCGAACAACCTCAGCCTTCAACCTTCAGAAAAATTGCCATTATTTCACTTCCAAAAACATTGACATTTTATACATGGGTCTTGAACATAGACAGTTTCTAAATGATGTGGTGAGAGGAACCAACTTATTTTAGAAGATGCAGGCCCATTGTATATATATATATATATATATATATATATATGTGCATACAGTCATTGGTATGCCAAAGCTGGGGAAAGCTATTTATTACTCTTTGCATGACAACTTTGACTGTGCTATTCTCTGCAACTTCCTTCCATTTCAGCATCTTTCTAATGGGCCCCAGGCAAGCAACCTTTTACTCCATCTGTTATTGTTTCTTCTTGGAGTGTATCCTGCTCACCTATATTTCTGTCATTTAATCACTATTATATTTTTTTTCATTGTAGTATATTTTATTACCATGAATTATCTTTGTTTGTTCTTAATCCATGTTAACCTTTTTCTATCTCTGAGAGTGTTGCTATTTACATTGATCTTTGTGGATCCTTTTTTGTTTGTTTTCAAGTGGTTTTCTTAATTTTCATGATTCACACCTATATATTCTAGCTTATAATATGCATTCATTATCAACTTTATGCATTAATTATGTCCACAAGGTGTTTTTCATTTAGATTATAACTATTTTATGATATACTTTCCATTAATACATATATATATTATTTAAAATTTGCTATATTTTTTTAATCCCCAAGCAAGGTGGGAATGTCACTAGTACAAAGGAAGTTACAGGGATTGAAAGTGAAAGATAAGACTGAGAAGAGGGAGACTTCAACAAAGTACAAAAGATGAATGAGATTCAAGCAGACAGAAGATCGTGATTGATGTTGCATTTAAATTTTGGAAGACTGTAGTTATCAGGGAAGCAAGTAAACATAAGCAAGTTCCATGGGTAGGAAGTGCAAGAAAAGAAATAACCAGAAAGCTATTTCAACAGTAAACCTAAACGTTAAACTAGTAGCAGACTTAAATTCATGTATACAGAGCACCAGGAAAAAGAAGCTCATCAGAGCAGGTTCCATGAAAATATTTTAGGAAAAGACAGGGAAACCACATCATGTCAATGAGAGGGTTAGATGCTTTGGATTTTGTCAAGGCTCTTGAGATTAACAGCAGGAGCCCCAGACCAGATATGGTAAAAGTATTAAATGCATGGACGAATGGTAGATTTGTAAATGTGAAAAATGGATTCTGATGAGAAAGATTTTCTGGCATGACACAGTGATGCAGCTAATCTAGTTCAAGTCAGTGGAAAACATGAAGCTAAGAAGGAGTGGTGTGCTGCTCTACTGGGGTCTAGCATCAGAGGTTCTCAATAGTGGTTAAAAGAAAGCCTTCTTTGATTTTGAAACATTAAAATTTACAAGCCATTTCTTGCCCCAGTTAATCACTGATTGGAAACTCTTTTCAAATGTAAGGCCAAAAAGACACAGTGTGTTATGCTTTGAATAACCAGTGCTCCAAGCTGCTCCTTATACCATGCTTGATTTTAAGCATAAGTTTCATTGAAACTCATTTTTCTTAAGTAAATTCATATTTTTTTCTCATATAAATTTCATATTTTTCTTATATAAATTTCATTGTAATTCATATTTTTCTCCACATGCCTAAATTTCCTGTCCATGGTATTCTTAGAATTCATCAGTAGAACATCACTCTTATTTTAAATCTTTTTCATATCTGAAGAAATTAATTAGAAGTTCACCAAATTTTAAATTTGCATAACCAAATATTCTTGAAATCTTTGGACAATTGAAATACTCTTGCTTGAAAATTTCCTTACAATAAACCAAAGTATTGGTAAAAACCAACAAAAATACCAGCAGAAAATAAAAAAACAAAAACCAATAAATCAAAAACTAAGACAAACTGATAATTTGGGAAAAGGAGACATGAATTGAGAAGAACAAAAATAAACCAAGAAAAACATCTATGTATGAAATAAAAGAAAGTGCTCTAAGTTTAAATGAGCAACACAGAGCAGTTACACTAGCCAGTGATATTACTTGAAAAGTGACAAAGTTCAGATTGCTACTCAAGTTTCACACTAGTGTTATTGGCCAGAATGCAAATTAATAGAGGAATGGATCATTTGTATTAGCAGAACATGGGAAATAAAAACTTTAAATATATATCAACAAAATATATAAATATATATAGACTCATTAAACAAGCAAGGAATGATTATATATTTCTGTGTATACATATGTGAGCATGTGTTTGATAATCATGTATGGAAAAGAAGAAACACTTAATGTGTATAAATATACATATATATATATATATATCTCCATTCTTTATGAATTCTGATCACCAGATTTTGTTCATCTTGAGAGATTTCCGTTTTTATTATTGATTTGCCAAATACATTGTGGAGAAACCAAATATTGTTGGGGATAAAGCCAGAAATAAATTTTACAAACAAATGTTTTGTTTGTCAAGGAAATGCTGAGTGTACTCTCATAGATAAAAGGTTGTTTGTAAAAGTGAAGAAAACTTTAAGCATTCATCATTTACTCTAACCTTGAACTAAAAAAAAAATGTTAAGAGAACAGAAAATCTTATAAATATTAAAGTAGAAAAACCAAACTGAGAAATATTAAAAAGACGTGAAGATTTTTTTTTGTATTATTTCTTTAATTTAAAATAAAAGTTTGTAGCTTAGAGGTAAGCTTAAGTTGTGTGGTGAAGAATGCCTGGTTGACAGTTAACCAGAGATTTTATTTACAGTAAAATACAGATATGTGTGCAGTTAAGTCCGCCATGTTGTTTGTTCGCTTTTTCTACAAGAGTCTTCTAATCTCACTACTGTATATGACATTAAGAAGAATAATTCTATCGCTGACAAACATATAGCAATTACTATTTGGAAGAGCTATTTTGGTGGGTAGAGGATGGGAGTATCCTAAATGGAAAAATATATAAATTAAATACAGTCAGGTATCTAAGAAATGAAGTCTTCTTGAATTACTTGGTCCCAAAATAGATCTTAATCAGTTGACTATCTTTCATCTTAAGAGGAATAACTTCTTCATTGACAAAACAAAGACTGGATGAATTTGTCATCTTTATCTGCATCATTTTGTTTTTCATTACATGCTGTTATAATCATTCTTTATCTGATTGACTGATTCATTCATTTTTTTTATGGCTTATCAACCCTTGCAGACTATTTAAAGTCAGAAAATAATTTTAGATTGTAAAATTTTTTAGACAGTTATTTAATGATACAAGCTTTACTAATTAATCCATAGTTTGGAGGATAAGATGTGGGTTCTTACTTTTCCCATACGTATTTGTGTGTAAGTGAATATAATGAACAAAACTGGAATTGGAACTCAGCTCTCCCATTAACAATTCCATGCCATTATTCATTACACCACCTGCACACCCAAGCTTACAGTACCTGGTATTCTCAAGCAGTTACCCAATGAGCAGGCTCAATGTTGCTTAACTTATTGTAATGAAACCAGTGTTTCAATGTGATATATCTGTAAGCCATTTCTTTTTCTGTTTCTCTTCAGGTGAAATTTTGCTTTCTACTGAGTTTGTCTTTGACTGATAAGTTTTGTCACCTGATGGAAAATGATGAAGATGGGCCATATAGTTTGTTTCTTTTGTGATCACGTCCTTTTAGTTTTGAACTTCCTTGGATTTTTATTATAAATGATCCACAACTGATGTTAGTTTCTATTGGCTTACCAATAAGATTTGTTTTTTTTTTTTTACATCTATGTTGGAATTTTTAAGTTGAAGAATTATCAGAATTATGCTTTGCAATTTAGACCAGCCTAAAAGGAAAATAAATAAATGCAATCAGGTATTCAATAAATGTCAGTTTAAATTGTTTTCTTGATTTCCTTGGACAAAAAGAGAATTTTAATCAATTGAGTATCTTCCAGCTTAAGTTGAATAAATTTTTCATTGCCAAAACATAAAGTGAATAATTTTGTCATCTTTTTCAGTGTCTGTTTGTTTTTCATTACAGGTTTTCACAGGTTTTCAGCTTCTCTTCAGGTGAAATTTTCTGATATTGTCTTTGATCCGTAAATTTTGTCATGAAGAGGAGACATATAATTTCTGATGGAATTTCTTTGGGCTGAGGAGCTATCATTATTTACATTTAGACTACAGTTCTTGAATTTGTTAATATCACAATGTTTCAGGTATTGTGACATCTTGTTGTCTTCAAGTGTCTCTCATTCTGGGTAATTTGCAGGAAATTTTGAACTGAACATTTTACACACTCTATGAGTTGTCAATTGTTCTCTTTCTACTGCCCATGTCTAGGGATGTTTTGTTCTTTTTTAGTACTCATGAGTTATTGCTAGCTCTGTTTTTATTAAGTCTGGGTCCATACTAAATATCCCAGGGATTGAATTTACAATTACTCTGTCACCAAATTTGAAAACTTTGTCAAGGTTGTTGTCTCACAGTAAATAATAAAAGATACAAATGTTAACATTAGTCTGAATGTATGTAATGAGCTGTATATTTTTTTAAGGCTATATCATTTCAGTTTTTTTTTTTTCAGTTTTTAACTTTCATGGTCGCTGATAATTGATCCACAAGTGATGTTAGTTTCCATGTTTGCCTTACCAAATATATCCTTTACTTATAATGAAATTTTTAAGATGAGGAAATATTATTATGTAATGCCGTGCTATCTGAATTTTTTCAAAGCAGGGATACCTTAAAGGAATAAATAAAAAATACAATCAGACATTTTAATCAATGAGAATACCTCTCAATGGAATCAAAAGAAAATAACAAGTGAGAGGGACAGTAAGTAGAAAACTTTTGTTAAAAGCTACAAAGGAGAGGAAATAGTAGAGAGTCATGATCCTCCAGCATTCTCATCTTGGTTGTTATATTCAAAATGCTTCAGTTGTTGTATTCTCCTGCCTTCTTCAGATCTCTGTTATTGTATTTGGTAACCACTTAATTTAGGAATATAGAAACTGAAAAAAAAGAATCTACTAATATGTAAATTTCTTTTGTAGTTTTCATATTGCCTTTTTGTTAGAATCCAACCTTCTAAATAAAACAATGATCTTTTCATTTCTATAAGATCTAATATATTTGATTCTATGGTTGCTTTATGAACCATATTCTTTTCAATTTCTTTTACTTTGATCTAAGACAAAAAAGGTATGTCTCACTGATTTCAGTTCTCAATATTGAAAGAATTTTATCATGTTGCCCTTAATTTTTTAAATAAATAAATGTATGAATTGCTCATTAAGTGCATTGTGCTACAATATTTTAACCAATAACTATGTATGTTATTTGTACATATGTATATAGAGTTTTACTGCAATATTAATTGGTAGATTGAGAAGAGAGATACTGAAATTAGATTATTTGGCAAACAAATAGGTTTGTTCATTCTGCCTCTGTTTATTATGAATAACTCTCTTTCTGCAGACTTAACTCAGCAGAACAACTTGCTGTTTGTGATATAATTTTAATTTTCATATATGACAAAAAAGTTACATTGAAGTAAATTAGCATGAAACTTTGCATGTTTTTCATGAGACTATGTCTGATTTTATACAAGCATTAACCAACTGGTAAAATTTTAATGATATATTTATGTCAAATATAAATAAGTTTCTATTGGGCATAATGTGGACAATCATTTTTCTATTATTATTACATAATAAATTGATCCATCCTAGAATGACTAAACTGTTAGATTTTATTTTAAAAGTCAATGTTTTCACAAAAAAGCTGGCATTAACCAACTGATGTTAGTAAAATTTTAATGATATATTTATACAAGCCTTTATTTTCTCTTATTAAGAACTAGCAGCATGGCCCGGCGTTGCCCATGCTTGATTCAAAAATCGTACGACTCATACAGTAATCGCTATCACTTGACTTAAAATATTTTTGCCCTTCCTTGCCTTTAAAGGAATGCCCTTTGCCATGCTGATGTTGCTAAATGCCTTACTTCTTGCCTATCTCACACTGCAAATTTTTTCTAAGCTCTATACTAAACATTAAATCTGTTACGAAAAAAGAACTAAACAAAATGGACAGAAAACGATCAGCTTTAAAAAAGGACTCGTAACTGGAAAAACCGAATGGAAAAAGAATGTTAACAACAAATACTTTTTCACATCCAACCCAGTTCTGCGGAATCAGAATCAACGTTGAGTTTAAGCAAGCGAATGAGTCAATTAGAGTAAAGTGCCATGCAGATTTAAATTTTTCCCACTTGTGACGAATGCAGCTATCGATTTTTCTTGCATGCTCGCATGCTAGTTATCATTCATGTCAGTCAGCTGTTGGCTCTCATGCTAGCCAATAGAATCTTCCTGCCTATTTGTAGCAGCCAACTATAGGCTCTCACTCTGGTCAGTAGAAAATGTCCGCAAACTACATGAAAACTGTCGTAGAAGCATGAAAAAATCGATTATTTCCACTATCGATGGGAGTTGGAAAATGCAAAGTTGGTCTTGGCCTTCTGGCTAACTTGGAGCATGTGCATGTAAATTTTGGTGAAAATCCGTCAAAAATTGCGGCTGTGCATTTGTTACACACACACACACACACACACACACACACACTGCCTTTTATTGATAGAGATATTGTTAACTTGTTTGGTGAGTGTCAGGTTTTATAATAAAAACTAAATACAACACAATGTTTTTATTCATAAATAAATTTGAAAGACATTGACCATAAGAACATACTAAAACTTACTGTTGAGAAACCAGTTTTCATGTACTCTTTCACCCAATTTACACATTTCATGTTAATGATGTTTATTTAAAGATGGTAGGTTAGTTGCCTTCATGAATTTAGCCAATGTTTATTTAATTCTGCAGCATTTCTCTCTCTTTACATGTTCAATACCAGTTTCTTTAAATGTTTTCTTGTATAAAAATACAATAATACTTATAATAATATTTCCCATAATACATTTCTTTTACAATATATTTTTTTTTTTTTTTTTGATGTTATATAATTTTTTATTAGCTGTTTCCTTACAGGATGCATTTTTCATGTATTGACCAAAAGTTAGTTTTACATGGCACATGGCTGAGTAGTTAGAACGTTCACATTCTGACCATGAGACCCAGGTTCAAATCTCACCATGAAGGAGACTTCTTGATGTTATTGGACTGGAGGGGTCGATCCCAGCACCTTTTGGAAATTGTCTGAAAACCATACCACAGGTTGACCCAAGCCTTGTGAGTGAAATTGGGTAGATGGAACTCTTGTGGGCCATCAATAGCTGTGCTAGCATGAATTTACAAGTCATCATGGCTGTGAGCTTGAGCATGCTGGCCTTATTCAAATTGTTAATCATGCTAGATAACATGCTCTTTCCCAGAAACTGTAACTAAGGTCTGCTAAGCATAGTTGTTTTATAAACCCAAACACAAATGCGCCTGAGCAAGCGTCTGCAATAGGGATTGGATAGCTGCCCTAGTAGACGGGTATCCTCAATATGAGTGTTCCGCTATATTATACTATCAGTTAAAACTTACAAAATCTTTTTCTTAAAACAATTTTTTTAGGAAATTTAACTTCTCAAGACCACTGTTATAGCTCTTTCTAATATTGATGGAAGTTTGCTTTCAAATATTTTATCTTTGGTAATGTGGAAAGTTAGTTGGATATTTAAAGTGATTAGAATTTATAAATTCAGCATTCAGAATTTTTATGATGGATTTAAAGTAAAAAAAAAATACTGGAAAACCAGCCATTTGGCGGAAAAAGAGGCTACAGCTATCACTGAAGCTGTTGAAAAGTAGCAACACTTACTGTTGCACAATCACTTTACTCTAATAACTGATCAACATTCCGTTGTATTCATGTTTGACAATAGAAAGTCAACAAAGGTAAAGAACAGAGTTGGAGATTACAGATAGCTGAATTTAGCTATTCAGTCAGATACAAACCAGGACCTGATAATGTTGTCTCTGATGCCCTAACACGAGCTCACTGTGCAGCCATAAGAAGTTCATCTCTAAATGAGCTTCATAATAGTTTATATCACTCAGGAGTCACATGGATATTACACTTTGTTAAATGCAAAAACCTTCCATATTCAACAGAAGATATAAAGAAGGTTGGTTCTCAGTGTCAAATTTGTTCTGTACTGAAGCCAAAGTTCTTCAAACTTTTTGCACCAGGTGAATTAATAAGAGCATTGAGTCCCATGGACCAGTTAAGCATAGATTTTAAAGGGCTTTTACTATCTAATACACTTAAGTATTTGTTAATAGGTATAGATGAATATTCCTGTTTTCCCAATCATGTCCAGATGTCAGTTCTGCTACAGTGATAAAATGCCTTCACCAAATTTTCAGTCTTTGTGGGTTCCCATCTAATGTTCACACTAATAGAGGTACATCCTTTTTTTCACCAAGAATTAAAGTTTTACCTAACTTAGAAAGGAATAGCCACAAATACATCTACTCTATCCAGCAATTCACAAGTTGAACGATATAATGGACTTATTTGGAGAAATATTCACCTGGTGTTAAGAATATAAATTATGGACTTAAAACTTCAGAAAATAGTTCTACCAAATGCTCTCCATTCTCTTCATTCAAGATCTACTAATACTACACCACATGAAAGGTTCTTCAATTTTCCCCGATGCTCTTCAGTTTGCTCATCTTTACCATTTGTTTTGTTCCTGGAGCTGTACTTCTGAGGAACTTTGGTCAAGTAAAAATGATAATTTTGTCAATAGGGTGGAATTGTTTGATGCATATGCAGCAAATATAAGGTACCCTGATGCTTACAAAAATGGCAAATTTCATTATTTTTTATACTATTTACATTATTTGGACTATTGTCCTCATCTTTGTTGCCATAATTATAACAACATTTTGGCTGTTGTTGTTGTACACTCCAGCCTTCTTCGGTTGGAATGTCGAACTGAACCCTTTATTTCACTCGCTGGGGTAGACTGTTCTAGTTCCATGTGCTATGTCTAATGGATGTCAGTTATCTCTTGTTAATTCACCTCTCCAAGTTCTCCACTGCCTTAACCAGGTATTGAACTCACAACTTTTTGGGTCCTGTCATTGGATCTAACCAACACCTTTATCCACTGTGCTTTAAGGACATCTGTGTATGAATTTCTGGGACTTATAAACTTAACATTTTCACTACACATTTTTTACCAGTGCTTATATTGCAATTTTTGCTGTTATCATTATTTTTTATTGGCTGTTTTTCTTGTTTCTACTAAGTAGGAATTTACATACATTTTTTTTATTGGGAATCTAGATTTAATTGAATGCCTGAAACTACATAGAATAGGAGTATAATATTGCTTTATGTAACCAATGATATCCTAGATTGAAACACAGACATAAAAATGTCCCTTCACTTTAATGGTTGCATATATTCTGAAACAATAAATTCATATTTTATGAAACAATTACAAACAAGTTCTTATCTTCTGAAACAACTGCAAGTAACACATTCTTATATTCTAAAACAAACATTTCTTATATTCTGAAACAATTGCAAACAATAAATTCTTAGACTATTTACATGCAGACTATTATCCTCATCTTTGTTGTTGTTATCACAAAATTTTGGCTATTGTGACTTCCAGCCTTCATCAGGTGTATGTCAATCCAGGTGACCTACATGGAATTCTGAAGAGAATCCTTTATTTAATCTACAGGGGTAGACTGTTCTTGATCCACTGCATATGTCCTGGGATATCTCATCTAATTCATATTTTTACTACTGTTCATTTATTGCTTGCCCCTTTTTTCTAGTGGATTAAAGTATTGCGTTACATAGTGAGTAAATCCCTGGGCCAGCCAGTGTGTATTTGTACTCAGCAGAAACAGGGCAAGCTGTGCAGTACTAAAAATAAGGACTAGACAAGATATACCAAAACATAGGCAGTGGAATGTAAACAGTCTACCTTCATATATCAAATAAAATATTCAGTTCAGAATTCCTTCTTAGTTACGCAGATTGACATATACCTGATGAAGGTTGGTGGGTACAATGTTCAAAGTGTTGGAATAAGAACAATAAAGATGAGAACTATAGTTTGCATGTAAATAGTCTAAATAATGATAACTCTACATTCCAGAAATTCAGGCAGAAATTAACCAATTCTTATTTTGAAACAACAATATATATACTCTTATACTGTGTTGGGATCTGTCTACCCAGGTTTAAGTTGCTGTCAGAGAGTTGTGATTTCAAATATTTAACAACAACAACAACGCATCTTTTAAATGAAATATAAAAATGTCCATTCACTGAAGGAAAAGTAGAAACTGAACATCAGTTGAAATAACATTTATGTATATCAGAAAAAAAGAGGCTGAAAAAGTCAGCTGCAAGCATGTTTAATGGGATGGTTTGGAAACAAGCAGCAACAAGTTCAATATGAAGGTTAATAATTGATGTAATGGACTAACCGGTCACCCCCGTGAATGATTATACTATGGGTAGTAAGTATCTATAAAGTCAACTGTCTATGAGAGACTTGAGGAAGAGAGAGAGAGAGAAGACACAAGCACATCCAACCTTCTAATTAGTGGCACTCATTAACTCGATTGACCTGTGTGTATAACTGTACCATCTTTCATATTGTACTTGTTGTGTACAATAAACTTTTCTTCTATTATTATGTTAAGTATTCATTCCCTTAGCACAAGATATAACAATAACATTCAATGTAATATAAACAATGCTGCAAAGGAAACGGAATGATAAAGCCTGGAAATTTATGGAAATCAGAAAGACAAACTTTATTTTCCAATAAAAATCATGAAACTGAATAATACATGAAAAAGTTGCACTAATAATAGTCTTTTTAGTGCTATAGAACATTTTACAGCCCTTTAACACAAAATATTTTAAATAAAAAGGCAATCTTTGTACTTACATTACAATTACAAACATTTACAATCAGCATAAAAGAAAAGGATTACTCATATTATTTTCATATTATTAACTGTTATAATTAATAACTGCATCAAACGATATACAGGGGGTCATAAAAATGGGTTATAAAATGTGATTTAACCTTTAAGAAAAGATATGTTTACACCAAATGCATTTTCTTGTTGAAAAGATGACCATTTTGGCTTTTGTTACAATTCACTTGTCATGATGGCCTTCATCTTCTCCCTGCTGGTTGATATATCAATGAGTTGAAGGAGGAAAGGATGATGACATCACTCCCACAGACAAGCTTCTCAAGCCTCCTTCTGAAAACAGCTAAACTCACTGCTGATCTCTATCAGAAGTCTATCTTACTCTCTATGTCTCTTTGCCTCTCTTCCCATCCAAAAATGTATGAATTCATGCTTTTGTGCATGTCTAAGGCATGAATAAGCCTAGATGAGTCACACCAGGACCATATATGGCCAAAGTAAACAAATAAGTTACTCCTTTTATTTCCCATGAAATCAACATTTTTTTAAACAGACTGTAATTAAAAATGTTTGCCAAATTTGACACTCATACATTATTTTTAATTTTAAAATAAAATAAAGTGTATCAGTGAAATAAATGCTCATACATAAATGACAAATAATATTTATTTTTATCTTTAATTTCCAACGTATATTCTTTACAGAAATATACAACTGGAATAAAATGTTCAATTTTCCTTGCTGTGAAATTTGTTTTATCAAGTAATTAAGTATCCGTAGAGTGGTGTGTGATGTGTGAACAGACTTACTTCATGACAGTCAGCCTAATGTGTTTGTGAGTCCATAGACAAGGGATTAGTTGGCAGCTGCTGGTTATTCCCCTCTATTGTATGCATGGACATGGTGTAGTCAACAACTGCTGGCTGTCATCTCTTCCATAGTGTGTGTGTGTGGGGGGGGTCGTGTATACACATGAAGATCAAACTGACCTTTGAAATTGTTTTAAGCTCTGAGAAGCAGTAAGCTTAAATTTTTATATCCCTAATTGAGATCTGAAATCCAATTTCACATAGAGGTGTGAACGTTTTGGATACAAGGTTTTTATTAGTTAGAAAATAATTTCACACATGCTCGCAAAATTTTTTTCTTGAATTTGCAGGAGTGGTGAAAGGAGTTAGTATTGTTGTTTTCTAAATAGTCCAAAATTAACACATGGTAGATTTACAACAATATTGTTGTAAATCTACCTAATCTAGGATGTTGGCAGTATTTGGACTTGTAATGATTGTTTACTAAACAAAACTTTCTGATGGGATTTTATTAGCTGAATAATATATATAGGATTTAATTCTTGTAATTGTTTGAAGAAAAATAAAACAAAAACCTTTGTTGTATTTTAATGTTGACTGCATTGATGTACATATGCAAGAGTTTTGCTTTGCTTATCACTACAACCCAACTAGCTATTTATCTTCCATTATTAACCCCATTTCTCTTTGTAATTTTCCTAACAATAAAACCAAATATTTCTGGCAAATATATCTGACAATTAAATATGAAAGCTTTTAGTTTTTTTATTTTTGCATTAAAATTAAAGGAAAAAGGGATTGTCGGTCATCAGGAATCTCAGCAAATATTACTGCCAGAATAGTCTAATATATATGTGTGCTAAAATCAATGAGCTACAATATATTTGATACTTTTACCTGGTCAGGTGATTCATAGAGTAAAAGGAGCGATTTTCCTTGTCTGAATACACTGTAATTTTAAGTAAGATGCTTATTGCCTTCCACTCTTTCTGATCACAGCAATCAGAACTCATTTCTGCAAAGTTGCTTGAACTTTGACTAAATAAGTAAAATCAGAGAAATGGATAATAGAATGTTTGGTGGGCAGCCAGACATTTACGAAATTCTGCCAACAATTCTCAAAGAAGAAGAAATCTCAAAGTGAGACACAGAGAGGCAGACATGAAGAAAGAAGAAAGGATGAAAAACTAAAAGAGAACAGTATGGAAGCATAGGGAGGAAGTATTGGCTCAGTTTTCCAGTGCCAAGATGGGAACCTCCTACAGAGTAAGAATACACTCCATCTATTTCAGCTTTAATCCTGTCATCCATATTTATTGGAAACTTGATCTGTCCATGAATATTTATCTAATCCGACCATGGCTTTGCTGACCAAGCAAAAGAGAAAAGTCTTATAAAATCAATCAATGACAGTTTCAAAACAAATGGTTCCAATGAAGAACTCCCTGATTTTAAAGAGCTTTAATAAGTAAATCTAATTCTTAAATTTAGAACAGCCATCACAAATTTTCATACTTCTATGATAAATCAATCTTTGCTAACAGTATTCATATTAAAATGCTAAAGAAAACAAGTTTGATTTGTTAAGCAATACTCTACTTAGTTAATAAACAAATAGCAAGTTATGTAAGAATAAGCCAAGCTTGATTACAAAGTCCTTTTTTACCATTTACACTATTTAAATGGTTTGGACTGTTGTCCTCCTCTTTATTGTCATATTCACAACATTTGATTACTTCAATATGGCCCAGTGGATAAAGGCACTGGTTGAAGTAATTCAGTGACTTGACCAAAGAGTTGTGAGTTTACCTGGGCACAGCAGAGGTGAACAAATATTTGGAGAGTTGAGTTACTAAAGTTACTAAAAGTGAGATATTTAGAAAAGGCATGACATGTGGAACTAGAACAATCTACCCTGGTGGACGAAATAAAGGGTTTGGTTCAAAGTTCCAGTGTATATCACCAGAAGGTACAATGGCCTAAATGTTGTGAATATGAAAATAAAGATGAGGACAACAGCCCAAACAATGTAAATAGTGTAAATAGTTACAATATCTCATCTCAGAAATATAGACAGACCTTTTTAACCATATATTAAGTATTTAGGCTTAGACAATCATAGATGTACTATAAATGTTTTGAACATGAAATATCATTTTTTGGGGTAGTTTCTGTTTCACTTTATTTTTCTGTTTATCATGGAGATTTTACCATTTTTATTCTCTAATAAGCAACAGGAATTGTAAATAAAAAGTCTGCTTCTGACATGGTTTGAACTCATTTTCCATATCCTTGGGAGGCTTAGTAGTTAACGATATAGATATACTTCCTTATTTGATTTTATTCTATGCTAAGTTGTTTGGTTTACATCTAATAGTAGAAGAAGATGGAAGAGTTTTAAGTTGTTTCTATATCATAGATGAAGCATTTTCATTATTTGTCTAGATTTCCTTTTGTCTTAATTTTGTTGCTTTTCATCATAATTCTTAGTTTGTTTGTTTTTTTTTTACTTTCTATGACAGTTAAAAAGCAGTATAAATCAGGGATAAAACAAACTCAGCATCATAATCATCACAAGAATAATAGGAAAGAAATGATAGTCAAAATTAATAATGAAAATGCTTCAGCTAAAAGAAATTGTACATCTTAAAACTATTATATTTTCTGCTTCTACTAAAAAGCAGCAAAAAACTTAAGATGAAAAAAAAACACCTAAAAATGAAAATATATGATTTAAAAAACTCAAATCTCATTTCTGTTGATGCAGCAAGTTCTACTGAAAATCTGAATCAGGCAGATTTATGGCATACAATTGATATGCACACCTTAAGAAAGCAAGCTAATAAGCATAAAACAGACATGTATAAAAAGATGCTTATCCTAATGACATGAATGCTCTGTATCAGTTAAAGTCAATCATTACTGAGAGCTGAGAATATATGTGTAATCATGCTGAAAGTTTGGCAAGACATATTGAATCAAATCAGTATAAAACATTTAGATTGAATAAAAAAAATTTTAAATTGAATAAATTTGCTTTTTTTACTGGTAATCTAGCTACTTTTCCACTGCACATTGTTGAAGATGAAATGGCACATTTTTTTCTTTCTCGTTGGATAAAATTATTATTCTTGAAGAAACTTAAACTTGACCGTAGGCAAGAGAAAAATGACTGATTACCATACTTGAACAAAACCTCTCCTTCTAACAAGTGAAGGTAAAAGTAGTTCTTAACTAAGTCAATTTCTAATCTGAAAGTGCTGACAAAACCAAAAGGTGTGAGAGGATGATTTGTATTTATAGTTACAATTTTTTTTATTTTTTAATATTGAGCATTATTAGATTATCTGATTTAATTGATGCACCAATCTAATTAAATTAATAATCAACTTATTGATTTTAAAGATAAAAATTTAGAATTGATCTTATGGTAAGACTGTACTATGGCCTTTGAATATTCACAAGCAATCAGCAGCAGCCACTTAAGTGAACTGAAAACTATGATGAAACCATGGCAACCTTGTCCCCAGTAGAAGAAGCCAGAATTTAATTTCAGGTTTTCAATGATGATTTTCATGGCAGGAAGGACTTTGGTTGCAGATTAGTGTTATAGTGTGATACAGTTTTTGCACACTGCCTTAGCAGTTAGTATACTTGTGCATTATGGCATTAAAACAAATATAAAATGTATTACTTGACATTTTATTTTCATCATTGTTTTTTATCATAACATTTTACTTGATATGCTCTTTGACATTTCTTTGTTATATTTTTTATCTAATAATCCCTGAATGACATCTAATATATATATATATATATATATATATATATAGATACACCTAGTGAGCCAGACAAACCTACCTAGGTTTCACCTAAACGGATTGTCAGGGAAAGATATATATACAGATGTAATGAGAATCAGAATGTAAATTCTAATGTTCACAGCATTAATTCAAAAGAGAGCTCAATACCAAGATGAGAGCAAAACTTCTTTATTATAGATTTATTACATGTGACCAAAAACAATTACCCACTATAAAGATGCATTCTTGTTTCAGTGCCTTACTTGCATCTCAACTGGTTGGAACTAAAAATGATTATAAGATATATAATGATTATAACCATTTTTAGTTCCCACCAGTTGAGATGCAAGTAAGGCATTGAAACAAGAATGCATCTTTGTAGTGGGTAATTGTTTTTGGTCACATGTAAAAATCTGTGATATATAGTTAATCGATTGAGCACTATAGAGAAAAGGGTAATTTCAAAACAGTAGCTGTCACCGCTATTAACACACTGCTTTTCATTAATAAATTGAGCCCTCTGGTTGCTGGCATTTGTATACATTCATATATAATACATTAAAATTTTCCTTTCTCTACCATGCGCCAATAGCTTATCGGTAGGATCTCTGACTGATGCCAAATTGGTCAGAATTCAATCCCAGCTAGAAGTCACTGGATGTCTAGTCACACTGATGAGCTGTGATACAGCAAAATAGGCTTGTATCTGGATGACTATATATATATATATATATATATATATATATGGGAGAAGATGATACATAAATTCTTATATATCAGAAAAAATTTAGGAAAATTAGCAACAAATTAAAAAAATCATATTCACATATTGTCAGTAATTAAAATGTATCATACACAAAAATTTTCCTTACACACACACACACACACACACATATATATATATTAATTCAGACTTTATTATTATAGTGGATACTTCTGATTTGAAGTAGACATCCTGTTTTTATTTATTTATTAAACAATTAAAAACAATCAGCTTGTGCATTCAAGAAATCTGAGTAAAGAACATGTTTCTTCCAGCATTGATCAAACTTGGCATGCTTTACTGCTTAGCCATATTTCCCCAGGTTTGATCCCTGTTGGGGGGCACATCTTTTTAACCTCGATTTCTCAATAGACTATTACACAGTTGCTCTCTAAAAGGATCTCCAATCAGTGGCTAACTGGGATAGGAATGTCTTGTAAATTTGAATGCCTCCAAAACAAATCTGCTTTCATTTAATCACCACAGTGAACCTTTTCTGCTCGCCATCAGCATGGCTGATAATAAACTCTAAGAGAGCAACACTTTGCATCTTCTAGTGTTCATATTTTCCAATGACATACAGTGGAGTGATTATAATGAATCAATTTTTGGTTTACTGTGTTGTGCCAGAAAATTCTTCTCATCCGAATCCTTCTTGAACATTTATAACTCTAATATATATCCATGCATTGAATACTGCTACCATATTCTTTCTGGTGTTCCAAATATATATCTTGAGATTCTTGACAAAATCCAAAGAAGATGTAGGGATGCAAAGGCGATTATCTCCCTTTAGTTGAGATGAATTTGTGAGTGTCAAATGATGGCTGCTAAGAAACGTTAGTTCATAGAATGATGAAAGCTGTCAGCCATTATTTAGATACCTGAAGTTAAGACATGGAAAGTCAAAACCAGCCTGCCTAGGCCAGCTGGCATGGGGAAGTACACAAGCCCATAGTGCTGTTTTCCCATTGGGAAATAGAGAAACTATTTTTGGCTTGCAATCTTCCTATTGGTAAATACACATAACTCAGTGTTTTCTCGTTGGGAATTATATCTGCATTGGAGACATAGAAGATAAATCCAGCCCACTTGAATATCCACTGGAACATATAAATATGGCCACACCACATAGCCTCACCATTGTTCCCACTGGAAAACATATGGCTTTTCCAGAAACAGAAGAATCCTCCGGTAGCTTGAATTCCTGTTGGAAATTATTACAAGACCCTATATCTTTATTCTATCTTCACACTGCTTGCTGTTGTATACATGTATGATAGTTATTCTGTGTGGGACAAGTGTAAATATTTGTATATGATTTTGTGTGTGACTTAGCAATATAAATGTCTCTCAGGACAAAGCATGTTTGACATGCCTTTTCTTTCAGCTATTCTGTTTCATCTATGTATTAAGGTGTTACTATATCATGGATATAATAATGTCCATAATGTGAGAAATGCAAATAGGAAATACTCTTTTCTTGCATAGTGTTCTAACCTAAGGAAGGTTACTGAATAGAATGATCAAATGGAGGTTGCTAATGAATGATAATACTTAGAACAAGAACAACACATATAAGATATGCTAGCAGCATGTATAAGAAGTAATGAACTACTAGAAGTGAGTCAGGTGAATTCCAAAATGAAACGCCAACTGCAGACCAACATACAGTATTTACTACTGTATTTATGTGAATGGGGACATACCCATTATTGTCTGTAGGTATGCTACAACACATAGCAATAATATATTGAACCTGACCTGACATCTCAACTTCAGTCTCTTTCTTAACATTGCAACATGGCTTCCCTTTGCTTTTTTACAAATATTTTCATGGCAATTATTCTGATGAAGTTTCCTCCTTGGTACATTGTCTGCATGAATTTAAGTGTGCTACTAGATTGGCAACTAGATCTCACCATTTTACTGTTGAACTAGCTAGATGCAACCATCATTTTGACTCAAATAGTTGCTTTTCTTGCTTTTTGGATTGCTTTTCAAATTTTCTCCTGCTCTGACAGAAATGTCAAAAAGTCTTGAACTCAACCAAGAAGAGATTTAAAAAATTCTGAATGATTCAGATTTAAGGAAGCGATTTTGTCCAAGAACATTTCATCACTCTCACACACATATACATATATATATATATATATATATATATAGGATGTATTTATAATGTAACTTCCTATTCCCCAAGGACATGCAGCCATATAATTCAGACCCTATCTCTCATATATATCTTCAGCTTGGGATGGCTCTGTAGGTTTGGTTAGTTACATACAATTTTAAACTGGCCAAGGAATTGGTACCAGTTAGGTTGTTGATCATCTAGAGTTTCTGGTAAGTTTTGTGTTCCTTAATGACAAGAAAAGGTGAGTTGCCCTTCCTTTTGGTCCAATATGGTATTATCTTTGATGACTGGGTTCAAGAAAAGAAAGTTGTGCTCTTGTCGGAAGAAGGCGGCCTGTTCTTAGTTTACAATGATAGTTTTATTAACAGTAAAGATAGAATATTTACAAAAGTTTGATATAGCTTAACAACTCTGAAGAAAGTAGTGACTTGGAACCAAAGTGTGTATTCTCAAACTTTTACTGGAGAATCAAACATCGAGTTGAGGCAGGTGTGAATTGCCTGTGTGTTGATCAGCTAAGTTTTGATGTGTCTCTCCTCTCAATTCTCCCAGCTGTCTCCCTCAGCCATTTGCTAAAATACTGTATATATAAGGATCCATTTATCCATACTACTTCTCATCATCCTTTGATCAAACTAGGGGTCAAAAAGGGTCATTTCCTCTAGTTTGTTTTTAACTTATCCAGACTTTAAATATTGCCAATCTTCAAGGTCATCTACATTCAAAATAACAACCTTACATATTCATCTGATAAGTTTTTAGGCAAACATAGACAAAACAATGTTGTCACCTATCAAATTCTGCAGTCCTTTGAACAAGAGATGTTTTCACAATCAAATTTTCTGGGAAAATTTGATTTCACCAAAAGATTCAAATTTGGAAATTTTTCTGTTGCATTCACTACCACTAAAAACAAGAAATATAAAATACACTTCCCTAACAAACAAATTACCTTGTTACCTATTTGAGCAGCAAGTTTTCTTTGTACAAGTAAAGACCAGCTAAAAATTATTTAAGAAATTTTCTTTTTGTTTATTTTTTTTCTATATTTTGAAAGATTTTCTTTATTTTGGTGAAAATTTGAATAAAAATGGTTTGATATTTGAACATGTAAAACTTTCAAAAGCCATTATCAAAAAGGTTTTGTTAATTATATTGTATTTTACTTCATATATTGTGCTCTTTGTCTTATTTCACTTATCACTTCTTTTTTAAATATTGTATCTTCATATATCATTTTTGTAAAGTATTGTTTTTATGCATCAGTTTATAATATCTTGTCATTTTTGTCTTTGACAATTGCCTACGAAAACCAAAGTTTCTCAGAAAGCAGATAGTTTATATTCAAGTTTTCACTGGATATCAGGAATATAGTCTAAAATACTGGAAAAAATATACTTAAAGCATATTCAATCTTCTTAAGTTTGTTGAGGTATAATTGTTCTTGATAATGATTGAGATGGTCTATAGTAATAAAATAAAAAACAGACACAAATATGAACTTTATGAACTTTGAACAGGTTATCCACAGTGTGTTATCTAGTTTTGATTAGCTTGTCTTTTGTTAAATTGTCTTTTGTATATATATATAGCAATAATTAATTTAAAACAGGTTTTATATATATATATATATATATTTCATTGAGACATGTTTCACTAAATAATTTAGGCAAGTTTTGTCTACTTATTTTCAGTTTGATCCCTTCATATTCACAGACAAGTTTCTGGTGACATTATGGAAGCATGAGAGAAAATCACCCTGCTGAAACATATTATTTATTCCAAGTACCTGAAGAAATATGAAAGGATCTAATTGAAAATAAGTAGACAAAAACTTGTCTGAATTATTCAATGAAACATGTCTCAATATATATATATAATATATATATATATATCAATTTATATTTGGGCAGCAGCCTTTCTTTTAAGCATCTTTTACTAAATTTGGCAGACAAAGAAAATTTAATTAATATTTCAATTAGTTTTTCCAACATTCTTATATTTTTCCATTTTTTGAGAGCAAGGTAGTGCAAAAATTGTCCATGTTGACCATTGTCCGAAGCCACTTCTTTCACCATTTTCAAGGGGCTTTGTTTTCACTGTTGTTAATTTAATTTCATGTTTGACTGTTTAAGATGTAATTCTTTTGAATACAAATAGGAGCATATATTCCAAGCCTTTATGGCTGGAATTTCAGTGATGTCTTTCTATTTTTCAAAACGTTTTCAACACACCATTTCCATGTTTAATTAAGATGAGGTTGATAGTGGGAGAGAGATGTTTAATATATATATACATATATATATATACATGCACACACACATACAACACTGTTGTATCATATAAATGATACCATGTGTAAAATGTTTTCACAGAGTGTAATAACATAGAAAATGATAACAAATAATTTTCTGACATTTTTATATGCTGTTTCCTGTGGTGTAAGATGTTTTATTTAAAGTGGATTGTTTCTTTTGTATAATATGAGCTATGAGTATTTGTATTTTTAATCTTTCTTCACAGCATGCACTGTAAACAGTTTTATTTGATACATGTATATCTAAATTGAGTGTGTAACATTAAAAACTGGCATATATATATATATATATATATATATATATTATGAAATGGACAAAGTCTGACAATAATTTTAATATATTTTCTTTTTATACGTTATTTTTATAGATACAAATATTTAAGTAAATGCTCTATTTAAACAGGATTAACAACATTTACCAGCCTGAATGTCTGAGAAATTTCATAGAAAATATGTCTACTCCAACAGTTATTGAACCTGTATCCTACATAGAATCATCATATAGCCTGACGTGCTGTACCATTTAGCTACAGAGGAAGCATCTGATTAGCAAGGTCAAATTACTGTTTTTTAAGTACAAATTTCCCATAGTTTCTCTCAAATACTCATATCTGCTCGAAGCATATCTTAACATAAACAAATGACATCATATATTATGAAATGGACTAAGCCCAACAATTATTTTAATATATTTTCTGGTTTATATTTGTATCTATAAAAATAATGTATAAACAGAAATATATATATATATATATATATATATATATATATATATATATATATATATATATATATATATATATAATTACATTACTCTTCAAGTATGAATTGAGTTCTTCAATCTGCTGGCATATTTCATATAGAGAAAAAACATTAAAATTCCCTTCCTTTCTGCCGTGTGACAATGGTCTAGAGGTAAGATATCTGACTGATGTAAAATTAGTTGGGTTTCGATCCCAGCTTGAAGCATTCGTATGTCTAGCCACACTGAGGAGATGTGATACACCGAAACAGTCTGTCTGTGGATGACTACAAATATAAATATATATATACATATATATATATATATAAATTTCATTGAAGCTCACTGATAAGGCACTGTGAGTAAGCTTTATATTATATTTTTCTTGCATTCTTACAAGTGATTTCTTTTTGGGACATTGAGTGTGTAAAAAATGTATGAATGATCTATGAATCAGAGTGCTTTTAGCTAATTTGTTAGCCATTATCAACAGTTTTTTTGTTTGTCTGAATATGCAGATTTTTTTTCTAGCAATAGGAATTTCTTAATTTCTGAACACAGCATGTTGTGGCCATGTTCATGATTAACATTCTTCAGCATGGTCACAATGTGCTGACAGTGTTTGGAAATTAAAAAATTCCTGTTACTATAAAAAAGAAGTTGACATATTCAAACAAACAAAAAAAAAATTCTGTTATGCTGTGCTGTTATTTTCTTCATCTGTCTATATTTCTGTGTTGATGTATTGTAAGTATTTACACTATTTACATTGTTCGAACTGTTGTCCTCATCTTATTGTCATATGCTCATTTCAGCCGTTGTACACTCCAGCCTTCTTCAGGTGATATACAGTGGAATCTTTTAACCAAAGCCTCTATTTAGTCCACTGGGATAGATTGTTATCGTTTCATGTGGCATGCCTTTTCTGGCTTACTGGATAAAAGTGTTGTTTGAAGTAATTCAGTGACTTGATCCAAAGAGTTGTGAGTTCAATACCTGGCCACGGCAGAGGGGAAAAAAAGGGTGATTTGAGTTACTAAAGTAAATTAGCTGAAACTAAGATATCCAGAAAAGACATGGCACATAAGACTAGAACAATCTACCCCAGTCAATTAAATAAGGAGTTGTATTCAAAATTTCAATTTATATCACTGGAAGAAGGCCAGAGCATACAATGGCCAAAATATTGTGAATATGACAATAAAGATAAGAACAACAACCTGAAGAATGTAAATAGTGTAAATATATTATGAGTACTTTTTCCTGGTTCTAGGAACATTTGCCATAAATATTTTTGCTGTAGGAAAACTGGCCTCAGGAAATATCACCGTAGAAAACTTTATCATATAGGATTTTTGCCATAAGACAATTTTGCTATATTTTTTTTTTAATATGCAAAGTACCTGAATGTCACAAACTAAATTTAATGATAGGATAATAAAGACCAAATTTCCCCATCTGCTTTTCCAGCATTTATGTGAATATTTTTGCAATCATTATAAAAATAAATATCAAATCTCCATAGATCACTTGAGGTGTGAAACTGCCAGTCACTATGCAATTTTGATTTCTTTCTCCACACTATATCTACAAGTACTCTCTCTCTCCAATATATATAATTCTTTCCCCATAAATATGACAAAATTTAAACTGTATGTATATATATATATATATATATATATATATATATATATACACACATTTGTGTATTTAGGCATCAAATTCTCTTTTAGGTATGTCTGATTGAATAAATTACAGACATGATGTCTGCTAATTTTTAATAAAATCCATTCATACTCACAAATTATCTTCCGTGTTTTGATGTTAAAAGAGAGAATTGTTCTATAGCTGTTTAAATTCCTTTTAATTTCATTTCCAATGTACTTTCGATCTTCTTCTAAAATCATCTTCAAGTGTGTAAGTTGTACAAAACTATATGTTGTTCATTAGTGCAAGTATTTAGACAATGTTGCGCATTGATATCCATTACTGTAATTTTTTCATTATGCTTTTAAATGCAAAATGGTTCACAATATGCTGAGCATTCATTAGAACGTGAAACTTTATCCATTATGGAATTTTTTTCATGTTATAATGTCATGGCCATGTGTGCATTAAAGCATGAAAATACTGTTCTTTTACAGGCATTTCAGAACATTACTGCAGTATTCATAGTTCTGTTCTGTGCTGGCTTTAATTTTTTAATATAAATTGCTTCTAGTATCTGTATCTGAATTTGTTCTTTTCTTTGTGTAGGATAGTTGTGTTGTCAATTAGTAATGTTTTATATTGTGAATGGGGGACAGGAATGTTGTTGTAGATATATGTGTGTGTGTGTATATATTTAGGCAGCATATCTTCATTCAAATATGTTTCATTGAATAATATAGAAAGATTGTGTCTGTTTATTTTCATACTGATCCTTTCCAATTGTCTGTTCAGTTTCTTGATGTTAATATGAAATTCATCAAGGAAGCAATATTGTTAACTCAAGTGCTTTCAATCTATTCCAAGATCGTCTTCAGGGGTAAATCACAAAGAAAAATTTATTGTAACTACAACAAAATCTGTACTCCACTGTAGTGATGACCTTCAAAAACACACATGAATGTGCTATGTAATTATTTTTAAATTTATCCATTGCACCTATGGAACTTTTTTGCAAATACATGGGAGCTGTCCAAAAACTTGCAGAAATGCAAAATGGCCCCAAATGCTACAGACATCTTAATATTTTGCTGCTATATTCATAATAAATGAGTTTTGGTTAGCCAATCTTGACACAGAGAACCTCAAGATTTTGAAATTTTTGTTTACTTCAGTGGTGTAGTATATTGGTGTTGTCAACAAGTATTTTCCTGCATTGTGAAGGTAGACAGGAATGTGATTTTAAATGTTGTGCAATAGAACTTTTATCCAAAAATAAAATGTAAGGCATCTTGGTAATGTTGTAGTGGTTAAACCAATGTATGTACTTACTTTTTTGCCAGAGACACAATCTCCCAAAGGATAGTTAAACTTATACAATGTTGACTCCTTCCAAAAAAAAAACGGCTGACGAAGAAGAGTTACTGCATATGGTTATGTTGGTTGTGTTAAATTTAGTATAATATATAATTAATTTTATCTTTTACTGGGATCAATGGGGAATATATTAGTAGTTATGAGATTTTTTAGGACTTTTCCATCTTCGTGATAGATAAATGCATTTGATTATGGTATAATAGGTTGATATGTTTACAGTTATGTGACAAATTATTATGTTCTTTTGATTTCTAATGGCTTGTCTAATTTATTCATCAATGGTGTAATTAGGAAGGTCATTACAAATGAGAGTTTGTTTAATGTTTTTTAATTCAGTGTTAAAATATTTTGTGGATCAGTTAAATTTTATATATGTATATATGTGTGTGTGATTTATGACAGGAGATACCAGAAGTCTGAATCAAATTTAACGTCAATCGGGAACATTTGAGCTAAGAGAAGTTGATCTGTGGTAATCCTAATATATATTGGATTCACCTGAAGAAATACCAAAGTAAGCTTTATTTCTGGCATCATATCAAAAGAAATGGTATGACACAATAAATTGTCTCGTTTGAGTCACAGTTTAAATAACAATTGTAAGTAATATAAAGTCATTTTTCAACACAAATATGAGCTCAGTTAAAGATATTGATATTTAATATATACACTGGTGTTTAAAACTTTTGGGCCACCTTGGTAAATTAACGAATTTTACCCTACAATTGAGTGATTAGCAGTATGCTTTTCTCAGTACATTTTATGATCTTTGAGTTTCAGATAACAAGTTACTGCCTTAGTGTTTATGCTTTATGGTTGATGATAGAGCACCTTAAACAAGCTGAAAAAAGTCATGCAAAAATACTGAGCCACCAGTAAAAATTTCATCTTTCATTTCTTTTAAGTTGAAAGTGAATTTTTCTTACAATAAGTTATCTTTATTATTACAGAAAGTATAAAATGTCAAAGTATGCACTTAGTAATTAATATTGCTGCCTTTGGCTTGAATAATTGGCTCAGTTTGATGAGGCATTAACTGGAACAGTGTCCACATTTTCTTATTGGGAACTTTTTCCTATTTTTCTTGGCAGTAATCCCAAAGCTCTTGGAGATTATGTGAATTTCATTGAAGCATTTTTTCTTCATTTCTCCTCCTCACAATGTTTCAGTCATATTGATGTCAGAACTTTGTGTTGGTCACTCTTCCAAAAAGTTGAACATCTTCATCCCCAAGAAAACTTTTTGTTGCATATTATATATGGCAAGGAGCATTATCATGTGGAAAAAAATTTTCTATTTTCATAGTCTGGCAGAAGATTATACTATAGTAAACCTTTACTGATTTTCTTCTATCATGTCTTTTGCTGCAATCCCACACTATTTTGTATCCACCACTAAATTTTACTGTCATTGTGGTGTACCTTGCATTGTTTTTTCTCCCACTTTTCTTACATATTATCTTACTGTATTTGAATTTTATGAGGGGGTAAAATTCAATCCAGCAGTTGCACATCTTAAGAAATCCTCCTTCACGCTGTGTAATGACTCATGGGCACCAGTTCACTAATCACTTGCCACATTTGTTTATATCTAGGTCAAGAAGTGAGTGATTGGTTGACATGCTCATATATGAACAAGAGGTCACATGTGATCTTTCTTTCTTTTCCAGTGAAGGATACATGTGACGTTATCGATTGGTTTGATGAGGTAAGTCACCATTTTCTTTGCTACATTTGCATTAGAATGTAACTCTATTTTGCATTTATCATTAAAATTACTTTTTTGCAGCTTTCCAACATCCCATGTTAGATGTTCTTTTAATCATATCAGTCTTCCGATGATGATATTTTTTTGTTGCTATACAACCATTTTGTTTTTCTGTAACACATGGTATATTGTATCAACTGAAACCTCACTGTTAAAACTGCATTCAGTAATTTTGGATTGATTACCAAGACACTCATAACCCTTCTTTCCTCTCTTTTATCAAACTTTTGGAATTGTTTGATTTTCTTTGCATTTAAAAGACTTCCGGTCATAGCAAACGTTTTTTTGGATGGTTTAAACACTATTTCTGGAATTTCCCAGCCACCTTGTGATCTTTTGTTGAGTCATTTTCCTCTTCAAAGTCACAACTTTCATCATTGTTTTAACAGAAATTTTAGTCAAGATTTTAGTGTAAAATGCTAATGTTCAACTACAATGCCAAATCACTTTACACTCATAATAATAAGCTAGAAGAATTCCTATTAAATAATCCATATTATCATGATTGTATCATCGCAGATCTTTTATTGGCTCAGTAATTAAGTATAAGCTTGTCTATCTTTTCTTACACAACACCTGTGAAAATTCAACAACTTATTTTCCAATCCCCAAGATCCACAGTTACTATTGATAAAAGCCTACTGCCAAACAATCTTCTTAATAAAATAAAGTCATGCAATCATTTTGGCCCAAAACTTTTGCATGCTAGTGTATGTACACATATATACTCTTCCTCTCTCTCTCACTTATGTTTCCTTCCCCCTTCATTTTTTCTCTTTTGTAATTCTTTTTTTATTTTCAATCATTTTTTACATTTCCTTATTTGCTTCTCTTTTCTTTCCGTCCCTTTCTCCCACCCTTCCCCATTTTCTTATTTTTTTTTTACTCTTTCTCTATCATATCAGTTACCTCCCTCCTTCAAGTTCTGTTTACAAAATACTAAAAGTGCAATTCGCTACTAGCAATAATATACAGTTAATTTAAAGTGAGTCCATTTCAAAGACTTTTTGTCTTTCATTTACTTCTTATTTATTTTTATTCATGTGCATTTTATTTAGGTTGTTGCATTTTTAATCTTATCAGCAGTGTAACAAAAAGACATAAACACATTGATGTATGTATATTGTTCAGAAGAAAATATAGGTAATAAGATCTTGAAATTAGTTACTGTAAACCAACTTAGAAATTCTAGACTTGTTTGATATCAAAATGCACAATGAAAAATTAGTATCATTTTTTCAATGTTTCTTTTTAGAAATGTACAAATTACCTACTTATATACCAGCTTCTTCCATTGCAGAAATATACTTTCTATAATAGTAACTCATTGAAAATTACTTTTATTCTTGTATTCTAAAACTAATGAAACATTGTGAAAAGAAAAAAATGTTTGTATTCTTTAACAGACAATCTAATTTGCTTGTGATTTATACTTAGAGGAGGGAAGAAAAAAAGAAGCAAATGATTCTGTCTGACAAGACAGCAAATTTGGCTTTCATTATCTTAATAAAGATTCAAAACATTTTCTTTCATTATTTTGATTGAAGTGGAAAAACAATTGATATTTATATATCTTGCAAACGTTACAAGCACAGAAGAGTTTTGAAAGGTACAACTATTTTTCATTATTTCTATGAGCTAAATACTCATGACATAATTCATTAATTAATTAATCACTCCAATTATTGAGATATTAACTTAGCATATCATGAGAAAAACGTTTGGGATGTTTATTACATTTTGCCAGGTGGGTTTTAATTAGCTGCTGAAAAGATATCTCATAGGAAATTTCTTTTGTCCAGTCACAATTGTTGCAATATCTCATAATATTTTTTGTCCAAGAGTCATTGACTCCCAAATCTATGGCTTTGAGTCCCATGCCTGTAGGACCATCAAGGGACAGCATTGGCCTGATCTTGTGTCCAATGAGGAGGACTGTCCAGCTGGGCATCCTCTACACCATTGCTCAGCACCATGTTCACTGGCTGTGGCAAGCCTGATCATCAGTCTACCATTTCTACCTCCTCTCCATCTGCAAACTGGAGCTGACCTCACAGCAAGCAGCCATCTGCATCAAGGACATCATCTACCAGGACCACCAGAAGATTAATCTGGTGCTGTTCTGATGCTCTGTAAGGACAAAGAGTGCTGGAGGTACAAGGTGGCTCTCATGGACTCAATGCTTTCAGGGTATGAGATTTAGCAGCAGCAGCAGCAGAAGTGGTAGACAAGATATCACAAATTGATAATAAACTCAAATTCAACAAGATGCCAATAGTGACTATCATTTTTTCTGCTTATCTGTGCCATCCATTTCAAGATATTTTTTTTAGTCATTTCACTCTAAGCAAGGTGATAATGCCACTAAGATTCAAGGGGTTGCTGGGAGTAGACATTAGTGAAGAGAAAGAATAATAAAAGAACAGATTTCAGGAAGACAGAAGATGGCAGTTGATATTTCATTTAAATTTTTGAAGATTTAAGTGACATGGAAGCAAGAAATTGGAAAAAGAGTTAAACAGGTGAGAAGTATAAGAAATGAAATTATTAAAATAGAACCTACATTTGCATCTAGCTGCTTTAACAGGAAGAGGATGAATGTTATTTTTCAGTCTAGAAGTATGCTTAAATTCACAGAGCCAAGGTACAAGGAGGAGATTTCATTAGAACAATTGCCATGAAAATAGAAAAGGCAGAAGGAAACAATATCATAGCTGTGGGAAAGTCACTGCAGTCGAGATGCCAGGTCAGGACAAATAACATTACAGACCCTTCTTACTAAACATCATTTTTAACTAATATTCATCTAGTTCTAATATTCGAGCTAGGGAATTACTGAATGAAGTGAGTGTTATTGGCTTAAGAGCATTAAAGTAGGAAGTGAAGATTATGACAATCCTTGACTTGAAGAGGTAAAGTGTGTAGTTTTTGAGGAAGCATCTACACAGGAGTCTGTTCCACAAAGTAGTAGTTGTCTGGAAGAAGCTGTCTGAGTAGAACTTCTTTCTTACAAATGGAATACACAGGAAATGAAAGTAGACATAGTATGGCAGCTCTTGGCTCTAAAGGTATGAATTGGTGGCACTAAATAATGGATGTCATCAGAATAGTTGCCATGGAATTAGCAACAGAGTAGCATTAGGGTTACAATATAACATCAGTGGGGAAAATGCTGTAGGCTGAAAAATAAGTCCTCTTTCACAAGGCTGTGTTAATAATTTTGAACTCCAAGTCTGGAAACAGACAAATATGGCAAATGATTCCATTTTTGGTCTGTTCTGATTCTTGCATATTTTGTCAGCTACACAAAGACAAATAAATTTTTACATGATATCTTTTCAGCCACCAAAATACAGAAATAATATGAGATAATCCCTTGAATGTTAAAAGACAAAGGAAAATTCTCACAAGATATCTTGCCTGTTCTAAATGATTCAAAAGCATAGTAGGAGGAGTCAGGTACTTTTTGGAATGATACAATGAACTGAGCATTTTCATTGCATCTTTGGAGATGAATCATGTATATTTATTCCACTAGAGGTTCAGAGCATTGAGCTTCATTAAAGATGACATTGTTTATCATGACAAGTGAACATTCAAGACTTGCTTGGTGATGACATACAGGGCACGATGGATAAATTGTCATCTAAATTACACAAAAATGAAAATAACACCGACATGTCATTTTAACAGATATATTTTCCAAAATTACACAAAAATAACTTGAAATGCTAAAAAGTAAATTAATTCAATAAAATCCCCATTGGCTTCAACCACAGCCTCTAGATGGCTTCAGAATCTCCTGCATCTCTTCTGGATGGTCTTCTTGTTTAAGTTGGGGAATGCTGCCATAATACTTGCCTTCAGGTCATCTTTGGTGTTACAAGGAGTTCTTTTTAGTCTCTCACTCAACTGTACCCCACACATAATAATCAAGGAGGTTGAAGGCTGGGGAGTTAATGGCCAGAAGTAAGGGGTGATGTGGTCACAGAAATTGTCTGAGAGCCATAACTTGGTTCTCCTGCTTGTGTGGCATGGTGCATTGCCCTGTTGCTAGACATAGCATCTTCCAGCAGCCACCCTCTTAACCCAGGGTAGCACTACCTCCTCAAGGCACTTGATGTAGGCCTCAATGATTCTGAGGCCCTCATCAACAAACTCAGTTCTTTTCTTATCAGAACAATCAGAGTGAGTTTTCCAAGCTGCTGTACTGTCGTAATCACCATTAGACTCATCCATCTCTTTCCAAATACTCTGCAATGTCCTCAGATTGGCACTCAAACACTTTGAAATGCTTGTATTGGAGCTTCTGACATGAATGCCAAACAGTACATGTTGTTTCCAAATTTCTGGCAGAGTGAATTGCATCATGGTGCCCTTTTTTTCACAGATGGTGCCCAACTGACCCTACTCTACTGTGCAGTCAACAAAATCAAAAAACAAACAAAGCACATTTGCTATCCATTTGCTCAAGTTCATCAAGTATGTTGCATACTGCTTTCCTCTGTCCCTCTTCCCCCCCATTCTGTCTTGTGAGTATCAGATTTTCCAAGACCTCCTTCCTCGTTACATGCCCTAGAAATTTCAACTGCCTCTTCCTGATGTTAAGTATGCTTCCTTTTTCTCTAAAATCTCGTCATTGGTCATAGGGTCAGTCCATGGTATCCTCAACATCCTTCTGTAGAACCACATTACTGTTGCTTCAAGTCTCTACTCAGTCATAACTGATCTAGTGAGACAAACATTACACCATGTTGAATTGCCCAAATAATACTTTGCGACTAATCCAACAGCTTACATATTCTGCAAACTTTCATTTCCAATTGAATATCAGCACATATATTTCAGTTCTCCTCCTTGACAAATATTTGCCTTTTTATAATGAATATTTTGAATATGTATGCTTTTTGGTTGCAAAATAATTGTTCTTGGTAAGGAGAGTAAGAATTATTTGCTTGCATGTGTACAACTTCCATGAAATGCCACCTGGTCAATATACTTTATTAATATTTGCATTTTTCCTCCCTGTGGCAAGTTATTACAAGTTTTATTATCAGTAAATTGAATGCATCCAACTCAATGTTCCTTTTGTTGTAATCCATGTCTTTCAATTCCAATACAATGACATCGCATATTGATATTGATTATATAGACTAACATCAGGAGGAGAAAAAATAGATATTTTTCCTTGCAATTAAAATCAGGATTGGAGCAAAAAGGGTAAAAACAAATCCCTGTCTAAAGTAGTTAAGCAAAATATTGTAAAATAAAACAATAATATAATGTTTTTAATATCTATTTGTAATAAACTTCACTTAACAATCACCAGAAATAAAAATAAAATTTAAATAGTTACTCAAATCTATAGACATACACCAATATCACTTACACATTTAAATGTATAAAATAATTTGATTAAGCCAGCAAGTAGACAAACTAAATAATGTTTAAATAAAACAGAAAATGGAGTGTCTACTCAGATACGGGTATCCACTAAAAATAAATGTAAATAATAAAAATGGATTAAAAAATAAAATCCATTAATTCTTTAGAAATTAGATTGTTTATGTTTCAAATGAGAAACTGAATGGATATGGTTTTCAAGAAAATCTAAATGAATAAATATGCTTTCAGGCAAATAGGACCTTACTTGAGTGTGAAGCTCTCGATGGCAGATTGGTGAAAGGAGGACACAAGTTTGAATCCTGTTGGAGGGTCCAATTTTTTATTACATTTTCTTGAGTGCATAGGCCAGTAGATAAAATAAACACTATTTAAAAATAAAACTGCATCTGTTCAAATTAGGTTATCCACTAAAAATGACATTTGAAAAAATATATAATTAAACATAAAGAGCCAGACAAACCTACCAAGGTTTCACCTATGGGAATCGTCAGGGAAAGCTGGCTTTCCCTGATGACCCACATAGGTGAAACCTTGGTAGTTTTGTCTGGCTCTTTAGGTTTAATTAGGTCTGCTCTACTTAATGTATCAAGCACATTATTTAGTTATTTTGCTTACTCATATCGGGTTTTTTTTTTTTCTTTGGACTTGGATGCTAGATGATTATTTTCGGCTAATGTACATGCTCTTTGTTCTTTCTTTTTTTATACCTTTTTTTCCCTTCCGTATTGGTTTAATTATTTGCAAATCAAGACACCAAAGGTTTTCCGGATGAGTATAATTAGTTATGCTTATAAGATTATTACTAGTATATATATATATATATATATATATATATATATATATATATATATATACACACACATTATGAAATGAACTAAGTCCGACAATTTGCTTAAATATTTGTATCTATAAAAATAACATGTAAACAATAAATAATTATCTATTAATATTAGTAATATATATTCTGTTTGTATGTTATTTTTATAAATACAAATATTTAAGTAAATGCTCTATTTAAAATAATCAGTATTTACTACATTTACTGGCCTGAATGCCTGAGAAATTTCATAGAAAATATGTCTTCCAACATGAATCTTCCATTTACTATTTCATTTTGTAATATATGATGTCATTTGTTGATGTTAAGATACACTTCAAGTAGATATGATCATTTGTGAAAAAATCATGGGAAATTTGTTGTTTAAAAACAGTAATTTGTCTTTGCTAACCAGACACTTCCTCTGTAACTAAATGGTATAGCACATCAGGTTATATGATGGTTCCATGTAGGATTCAGGTTTGACTTCTGCTGGCAGTCAAATATTTTCTCAGACATTCAGGCCAGTAAATGTAGTTAATACTGTTTATTATAAACAGAGCATTTACTTAAATATTTGTATCTATAATAATGTGTAAACAGAACATATATATATATATATATATATATATATATATATATATATATATATATATATATATCCAGACTTAAGGCATTGAGGAGCTGTGATACAGTGAAACAGTACTGTCTGTGAATGACACACACACATATATATATATATATATATATACACACACACACGGTGTGATCAAAAAAGGTATCAGGACTGGTGCTATAAAAAGAAAGCTACATCACATATCACTTTGCTATTTAATCTCTTTTGAAGTAGTCCCCTTCTGAAGCTTCACACTTTTTCCAGTATTCTTTCAATTGAGGGAAGCATTCCTGGAATTCCTTTCTTTAGATAGTGAGCACCTACCTCATTGCATTCTCTTGGATTTCCTTGACATTTTGAAATCTTGTTTCTTTCAAGTGGGATTTAATTTTTGGTAAAAGGGAAAAGTCACAAGGGGCAATATCTGGGAAATATAGTGGTTGTTGTACCTGTGGAATGTTGTGATGTCACTGAAAACTGCTGCAAAAGCCACGGTAATTGATGGAAACTCTGTGGTGTAGTGAGATGACCACACTCTACAGACTTTCCTTCCAAGCACTGCTATAAACAACAGAAGAGAGTAAGAATATTATAACTTGTGTGCAGGCATGAAAGAGTTTATTCTGTGTCACGTGGCTTCACTCTGTGTACTTCGGTCTATTGCCATAGCAACAGTCCTATTACTTTTAGATCAGAGCTTATATATATATATATATATATATATATATATATATATAGTCTTTGGGCAGCAATCCCTGTTTTATACAAGTTTTATTAAAGACAACTGACAAGTTACTGAAGTTAAGCTTTTTATTCATTTTTTTTCCATTTGAGCAAAAGATTAATTGCAGTACCATTTCAGTCATCATTAATGAGACTTTGTGTATATATATATATATATATATATATATATATTATATAAAAGACTCAAACATAATTTATTACATTGGAATCATAATCATGATCCAAATCATCAGACCTACAAATTCCACCTGGTTTCTATCCTCTTGGGAATTTTATATATATATATATATATATATATATATATATATATATATATAGTCTTAAGATATGCTATATTTATGGGATAAAGTGCTCAATATCAGAGATAGAGTGTGTGTAAATATAAAAGTGAACATAGAAGTCAACACTTAGAGGCAACAGTCTGTTTCATGCTAGATGCAATCGTCAGGCCACCTGACGATTGCATCTAGCATAAAAAATGTTCATATATATATATATATATATATATATATATATATATATATATATATAATATAAAACAAATTTTAATATTATTGTATTTATAGTGTTATTATAATATATTATATTTGGCTCTGTCAACCTTGGCATTGAGCCCTCAGTTTATTTTATATTTTATATCTTTTACCTTATTTTAAGCCTTAGCTTTTATTCTTATTATTTGTGTACATACATACAAGATTGATGTAGAATTTACCAACATCATCTGCCCAAAGTTAGGGAATATTAGAATGAAGTTTCCTTTAAATTTACTCTGCTCTTTATTGAATAATTAATAATTGCACTTCAGGACGCCATTTATGAACCTTACAAAAAAGCTCAAAATGGATTCCACAAGAACCAATCGAAGCAAACATTGATCTGCATTTAAGCACTTGTCTTTCTCTTATTTTTTTAACAATGAAAGTCGTTTTTGAACAAGCTAATATATTATCTTGTAATGAAAATTTGATTTATTCTGAGAATGCCATATGAAAAGTAACTAGATCTAGCTCCTTCTTGAAACCCCTGGAGAAAAATGTTTCCCTCTGTGTTTTGCAATGGAGTTCAAAATGAATTATTTATTACAAATTGGTG
Organism: Acanthosepion pharaonis; assembly: GCA_903632075.3. NCBI lineage: Eukaryota > Metazoa > Mollusca > Cephalopoda > Sepiida > Sepiidae > Acanthosepion > Acanthosepion pharaonis. Next base: position 606,876 of record CAHIKZ030000452.1, read on the forward strand.
GAACCTGGAAAGACATTTACTGTGTAATGCTACAGCAAGCATCTGACACATTTGAATGATGAATTTAAAGAGAAAAAGAAAATTTCCTTGGCAGAAATGCCCCCCCCCATGTCTTATTTTATCAGAAACATATTCAATTTTCTTACTCATTATTATTTACTTGTTTTTGTAATCATAATGTGTAGCTTTCAGTTTAATTTGAACAGCTTTTATTATTCTGTGGCATTACAACCTGTCCCCATTATTTACTGCTGACCTGTGGCTTATAACCTGGAGGCAGAATCGGGACATTTTTTTTCTAAAGCTCCCTCCTCTTTTTTTACCTACAAGGATGCTGAGAATACTGTGAACTAAACGTGACAAGTTTGGAGAAAAATGGAAGCCAAATGGATGCCTATACTTAGAATCAGAAAAAGTTAGTTGTAATTTCTAGAGCACAGAGTGAGGAAAGAGGGTTTAGAAAATTTGACACTCACAGGAGATATTGAAGGCAAGAGTGATAGAGAAAAGTGGCACATGACATACCTAATGAGCTTGTGCAAATGGCTGGTAAAACAGGAATTAAGAGAGATAGCAAGAAAGATTTACTAAGTGCTACAAAGGACAGGAAGTTGGAGAGAATCATGATTTCCGATGTCTAGAAAGAACACAGCACACAGAAAAGGAAAGTCTCAGGTCACACTAAATACCTGCTCTTGCCTATTAGACTAAAAGTCTTCAATTTGTAAGATACTGGGACCACTTTAATGGTTAACAAGGTAGTCTCAGTATATTAATTACAACTGAATAAGTCCTGGGCATGACAATGAATTTCATCTGGCAGCAAATCAGAGATTTTAAGAAATGTAGAACCATCTCTTAATTGCTGGTCCCCAGATCCACCCTGACCTGGGGTGGTAGTATCTGTTAGGGTCCTAGCTATGGGCAAATAATGACCCCACCCAAACAAAAACAAAACACTATGAAAGTATAAAAATACATATACATATTTATAGTAAAATTACCAATAATACATATTTGTAGTAAAATTACTAACAATAAACTTTTAAAGCAAAATAATCAGCAATACACTTTATATTAGAATAACCAACAATACATTTTATCTGTAGCTGAAGGCATGAAACTGCATTCAAAATATTTACATTTCAGAATTAAATAAGCCATAGAGGCTGATATGCCAATATCACTCAGTCAATCAAACTACTGAATAGTGAGTTCAATCCTCACTAAGTGATCAATACTTTCAGCTTGACTTAGCAAATAACTATAAGACACTGTCCATTTATCTGTTCTTTGAGTTTGTTTACATTTATTTGTTGTCAAAATCTTATGTTTGAACAGTATTTTTTTTTTTATTCCATTTTAGTTTTTGTGATGTTGATTCTTCAATTAATTATAAAGAAGAGTGAATACATTTTTTAATACTGTATCCTGCATGGCATGGATGTGGTTAATAATTGCAACAAGAAGAGGTTGAGAAAGTTCAAAATGTATGAATTCAACAGATGGAGGATTTTGCCTGTATAGCTACATCCAACACAGCCCACAAAAAGAAAGAGAATGTGAAAATTATATTTATGTGTATAGAGATAGCTAAAAAAAAATGAAGAAAAAACATATGCTTAGCTGTAGTGCACATGAATGTACCACATAGTTTAGGGAAATTAATGTTGCTGCCTGGGGAATTGTTTCCCTGGAGGGGATGAGATATCATGACATGACTGTCTCATGGCGTTTGAGTATAGAGTTCAAGAGAGAAAGAGAGGGAGGGCATATATTTCCCTTTCTTTTATATAGCTGAAAAGAATGCCGTCAAGTAGCATTAAGCAAAATCCAGTGGCAGACAAAGTGTAGTATTTTCACAGACTATCCTAATCCTGGAATCAGATTCGGAAGTTCTCCTCAACATGCTTTTCATCAAAGGACTATCATTTTTTTCTTTTTATCTGTGCCATCTATTTTAAGATATTTCTTTTTAATCTTTTCACCCCAAGCAAGGCAATAATGCCACTAGGACACAGGGGGTTACAGTCAGTGAAAGAGTATGAGAAGACTTTAGTGAGAAGGAACAAGGAAAGGAAGTGGGTTCAGGAAGAAAGAAGATGGTGATTGACATTGTACTTAAACATTTGAAGATTGTAGTTGACAGAGAAGTAAGAAAACAGAAGAGAGTTCCACAGGTAAGAAGTACGAGAAAAGAAGCTGTTAGTTTACAACCAGCTATTTCAAGAGTGAAACAGTATGAGCTAGTGTTGGATATCATTTGAGGAAAGACCTTTTGCCGTTATTCCACTGCATAAGTGTGTGAGCAGAAATCGGAACTGGTGATAGCATAAACAGGAAATACATCCATTTAGCTAAAATAAACAGGGTGCACAGATGTCCTGAACAGAAGGAAATGTGTACTTGCATGGACGCATGCCGAAAGAGGCATGGCCACACAAATTTGCTTAGCCGACATATCAAAAGAAGGCATAGCCACAAGAAGTTGCATAGGTGTCAAAATGTCATTTAACCAGTTCGATTCTTGGTCTGACTAGAGTTTCACAAAAGATTTGTTTCCATCAATTCCTGTGTGCAATACTAACCTCTTTGATTCTCCCCCACTCTACCCATTCGCTACAACTCGAACAATAAAGATATAATAATATATATAATAAAGATATGCAACGCCAGCACCGGATATTCGATATGCCAAACAACATCGCAATGCCAGCTCCTCGTTCTTTCCCAACTCGTCCAGTTGGAAACCAGACCAGCAGTGTTTACCTGCGACGACCAACCAACCTTCCCCGTATACTATCTGTTGTAATTACTACGGGAGGTTTCGACACCGACCTCGACCAGCAATGCCTGCACTGCAACGTCCAACCGTCGACACAACTGGAATGTCAGCACCTCGACTCCAACCGTCGACACGACCGGAACGTTTGCATCTCAACTCCAACCATCGACACGATCAGAACGTCTGCATCTCGACTCCAACTGACGACACGACCAGTCCGACCACCATTACCATGATTGGCAGGCCAATATACCCCACTGTTTCTTCTTTATATAATAAACTTAGCATTAATCATACATATCCTCGTTCTGTTGTCCATCTTGTTTCACCTAGTCAGATCTCACGTCTTTAATACGAAAAACGTAAGCGGGCCTCTTTTGACTTCATCACTTACGATACGGGGGCGCTCCGGCCGCGGTTTCATATCGCCCCCCCTCCAGGGGGTCCGCTACAACTGACAATGTACCGTCAGTTTTAAAATAATTTTTAAAAATTGTGGATGGCCATTAGACAGTGCGAAAAATAAAATGGCTGAGGCCACAAGAAACGCGCCCCCAGTCGGGAGTAAGACGCGCCGGCCCTGCAGAGGGTAGTGATGTTCTTTCTTCAAAGAATCCATACACTACAATGCAAAGGTCTTCTTTTATGATGGCATACTCAATTTAGCTGAAAGATGTCTTAAAACTAATTGCCATAAAAATATTTTGATGTCTGTTAACGATATGTTGAATTATAAAATTCGGTTGTGTCATAAATAATTCAATTTCATCAACGATAATTCTTTAAAAATATAAAGTACGTATAATAACATTTTATGCCATTATTGTCAACGAATTGTTACCCCTTATCAGGCTGCTCTTCGATACCTTTTGAGTAAAATTTCGCAGATCTTGATGCGGAAAGATTTTCGGCCAACTTTTGAATCTGGCTTACAGGAGAGAATGTTTCCCCCATAAAATCATTTTGCAGCGATCGGAAAAGCTAATAATCAGTTGCCACAAGGTCACATGGGTTGAGTGAAACAGTAGTGTTCCCAGATATTTTTTCTGCATTATTCTTGCGTTGTCATGGAGAACAACAACATTTTTTCTCTAATCCATTGCCGTACAAAAACTAAGAGTAGTTTATTAATGAGTTTATGCTTAACTGCTAGTTATTATTAATGGTTACGACTGATACGGATTTGAATCAACCCACAACAAAAAAAAGACGAGAAAGTTTTTAAATATAAAAATATTTTTATTTTCATGTTTTTACAACTAATTTTTCTCATACGAATGTAGTTGTTTAAGATGAAAAAAAAAACCCTGATTTCTCTGCATGTACGCGTGAAAAAAATGGAGGTTTCCTTCCTAACCTTTTATTTGAAATGGTGCAGATTGTCAACATCTTGGTTATACAGTGTAACCCGGATATAAGAGAGTTGTCGGGACCGGAGAAGAAGTCTCTTATATCCGGGTTTGGTCTATTTTATATACATTAACACAGGCTCTAATTTGGGACCAGAGAAAATCTCTCTTATATCCGGGTTACACTGTATGCCAATATTTTCTCTTCTAGTTACCCAATATATCCGTTTTAATTGATTGCTGCAGTTGGTAGTCCTCAAGTGACAGGTGGCGTTGTGTTTAATAATAGTTAAATGAAATATAAATTTCTAATAGTCGATGAAGCTGCTGAACAGATACTACATTTGAGCAGAGAATTAGTTATTATTGAGGAAAAAGAGGAGGAGTAGGAGTGGTGGCCGCTTCGGTATCATGGATGTGGAATCAAAGGTCCCAGAAAATCAAGAGTATACCAGTATAAGCATCTCACTGTAAATTACAAATAAGAATTTCACAAAATTAAATGAGTGGGGCATAAGAAAAGTAAAAATATATTTTTGCCAAGATTGAAAAAACAAAATTAAAAATTAATCTTATTCATTTCTGAATAGGTCCTGAAAGTTTCATTAAACTCTAACAATTTTAATTATATGATTTTTGTGAGAATTTCCAAATCAATGTATTTTTCACCGCAAATAGACGCTCAAATTTCCCATACAGATTTTTATTTTAAGTTACAAGGTTCTAGAAAGGATTTAAAACATAGTAACAGCAAAAAAATCTTTTCATTTTAATAATAATAATAATGATATATTCTTAATAATAGATATTTCAGAATATTTGTTACAAAAACAAATATGTGACACAAAAAGGCTAAAAATGAGAAATGGGGGGGGCGGCTATTCATCGCTTTTACTTTTTAATTCTTCTTCTTCTAGTCACTGACTAATTTAACTCGAATTTCTTCACATTTTTACACTTGTTGTTTGTACTATAGTCGCCATAATCCCACATTTACTCTATAAAGGCATGACTAGTCTCATATGTACAAGTAGATATTTCAATAAATTAAGAGAGATGAAATACATAATGTCGTGCCCCGAAGAACAATTTCAACACGTGCGTGATAGACAGAGAACTGCTATTGTTTTGGGCGACATTTCCCCACGCATGTGTGACTTGAAGCACGCGTTCACGTGGTGCTTTTTGACCAATGGGGTTCAGTGGTGCTTTATTCACATTCTCTAAGGCAATGGAGGAAAATCTGTCTTTTCGAATCAGACTACATTGGAGACAGACTTCCCAAATTTTAGCAAGACACGCGACCTCCAACATTGAATGGAATTTTAGTAGACATGCCTCGTAAGTCCAACTTAGCAAGTAATTCTCACAAGCCTATAGAACGAAAATTTCTACACATACAACGCCAATTATATAATAATAATATTCTTTCAAAGATGTTATTCACTTTCTGTCTATTTTTCTTTTAAGTATTATTCATTTACCTTGAATAATTTTTTGCTGTTTAATCTTTTTTGTTCTTTGCCAAAAACCAAACTGACTATGTTGATTTCACTTTGCTTCTTCTCTGTTTAATTTGTCTGTCACTGGGCTTCCCTTGAGCATCGTTTTAGAATAGTCAAATGGCTATATACATTTACTTATTTATTTAATGGAATGGTTTGATAAAGCGTGTGGGAGCGAGTCAGGTATAACTTTGCAGTGATGACATCAATAGCTGCATAGCTTTTTTAGAGAATGATCGCCTTGTATTTATAAGAAATTATCGCTATATATTTTTGGTAAGTATTTGCACGCACCTACGACACATTCTGTTGGAGATGAAAAAGTTAGTTTATATATTGTTCTGAAAGATTCAACAGCTAACAAGTTCGTTTTTTCTTGGGGACTTTAATTCAACGACTGTGAATTATGGGTTGTTATTGGAAAACATGGCATAGGCCGCTGCAGTAGAAATGGCGTAAAGCAACATTACCTGAAGCATTACTATAGTAATTTGATTGGTTCTTCCTTAGAATGAATAGGAAACAGAAAAGATCAACCCGCCATTTTGCTTGGTACTGAGATGAACGTGTTGGCTCGGTATAATCTCATCTGCGAATATACTTGACAGTTACTTTTTTGGCGCTCTATCTTATGATAGTTTCTTAAAGGTTACTCCCATAAGACCTACATATGGTATCGTAAAATTAGGAGGGCAGTTTAATTTGAGATACTGCTGCTAAAGAGAACGTGACGCAACCGTTGATGAGAGAGAGAGAGTTTGTAAGCAAATGGTTATGATCTTTTGGTACACCCTCCGTGTTACGCACCACGCTTTGGATTCATTATCTAAAGCTTTGCTCTCCTTTCATACTTACGATCAATCAGAAAGAGACAATTGTTATGTATTGATTGCTCTTCATCGGGAAAGCAATATTCCGAACCTACCTTTTAAGATTTTTGTCTGAATTTGGGGAGTAACCAGTTACCGTCATTTACATTCGGATGAATGTCGTCATCTTTTTTGTTGTTGTTGTCATCACAACGATACGGTCGTTGTGCACCCCAGACCTTTTTAAGTATCGGTCGATCTGTGTAACTTTTATTGACTTTGAAACTGAAACCTTTATCTAATGTCAACAGGAGTATATTTTCTTATTCCGCAGTCCATGTCTATGGATATCTTGTTCTGGGTAGAGTAATATCGACTTAGACTCAGGGGAAATAGGGCCTGCAACAAATGAACATGACACGTGGAATTAGAACAATCTACTCTCGTCGACTAATAAGGGTTTGGTTCAAAATTCCAATGTATATCATCTGCAGAAGGTCAAAACTTTTGTGAATATGGCAGTAAAGATGAGGACAACAGTCCAAACGATGCAAATAGTGTAAAATAGATACAATAACTCATTTCAGAAATATAAGCAGATGGTTGAAGTAAGGAATTATAGCTTATTAGAGCATTCTCCATGGAAATAGCAATAAAGTAGATATAGGCTTGCAATGTTGCTTCTGTAGCGAAGTTATATATATATATATGAGAGAGATTCTTGCCAAACTGCATACTTAGCAATAGATAACATGGACTCATAAGATTTAGCTTATTCTTTATTGCCAAATATCAGAGTTAATATTTTAGAAGTAACCAAAGACTGATTAGATTTTAAAAATAAATCAGTTATGAAAACAAATATTGTCTTTAATGAAATTCTTATGATTAATAATATTTTTTAAGTTATTAATATCTTTTCTACAAATTTTAAGCTGGAAATGATATGTTTAATATATAAATTACTCTGTTGCTCTGAATATTGCAAAGAAATCGCACAAGACTTTCTATAGGTCATAATTATATATAATTACCTCAATTCCACAATCTTTCCTGGGAAGATGCTGTTTTTTGTTAGACATTTTTTCTTTAAGTGAAATAATTAAACGTTACAAAGTAGACTACGATTCCACCTTTTAGAATTTCTCAGCTTTAGAGCAGAACTTAATGATTTAACATTAAATCATGGCAGAGCTACAGAGTGATAGTTGGATGACATGAAATGACCCATTAGGGTTGACACGCCATTTCTCAGCTTTTTTTTTTAATTACAGGGCACACTGGTAAAATAACTAAAACCATGGTTGCACTTTAAATTTTAATAAGTAGAAATTAGTCATGAAATTTGAAAATATGAAATTTTGGTTTAGAATTCTCAAAAAGGTTAACGGTGCAGATTTAATCTAAACGAATTTATGAAGAATCTCTCATTTTTTTTTTTTTTTTTTTTTTTAGAGAGGTCGATGATGACTGATTTACACCAGGAAGGCAAAGGGAAATGATCATCCACTACTTCATAAAGATTAAGAATTTTATCATTCATTTTAAAATATCAAATGATACATACTTGACTTCAAAATGGAAGTCATGTGTTTGGTGTCTCTATCTTTTTAAAATTAAAGTTGTTTTTTTTTCAGGGTACATTGGTGTGCTCAGGCTTACTGGTTGAGAAATGCTGCTATTGAAGGATATTGTGCATTAATATCATTAAGAAAGGCATGAACCTAGTTTACCATACATTCTCTTTTGTTACCAGATATTCTTCCAAAATGTCTCATCACTGACACTTTTTCAACAATACAACTCTTCTTAAAATAGTTATTCTCTATGTTAAAGATGGGTTGAGTCAATAGATTCGAGGCTTGGTCTCACTGCCCTTAAGACCTTGCGGCTTAACGGGTAACTGTGTTGGTGGCTGTCTCATCCTATCTATGAGTACTTTTAGTCAATATAGATGAAATTATTAGGTTAACCTTGAGTGTTAGTGTAGCAAACTTTTCAAGCTGGTTGATTTTGTGATATTCTAAACACCTTATACCATTATGGCAGAATTTCCACCACCAAAACTTTTGAGCACTATCCTCTCCCAAGTGTCAGTCAGGACACTGCATTATTTGAAGACATACTCTTATACTGATCTCCTTCAGAAAGTCACCTTTTGGTTCATCTATATCAAATTTTCTCTTCAAGATGTTGGTGATCGTGGCTCTCTGCAATTTCCTATCTTTTGTAGCTTTTAATAACTTTCGGGTTTTTTTTTTGCTACCTCTCCCTAACCCTGCACTGCCATCTATTTACTCAAGGTCGACAAGTTATGTATTGCTTTCGTCTGTCTCTCTTACCTTAAATCTCTTTTGTGCTTATCAAATTTTCCAAGATCTTTCCTCATTATGTGCTGCAGAAATTTCAATTGTTTCTTCCTGAAGTTACATATGCGTCCTTTTTGTTGCCATATTTTGTTCAGTCCATGGTATTCTCAGCATCTTTGTATAGAACCACATTTCTGTTGCTACAATTCTCTTCTTCATCTGTGAGGAAATTGTCAAGCATTCACTGCTATATATGAGGACTGATATTACATAACAGTGCAGTACTCCTTCCTTTGTTTCTAACAATACTTTTCTCTTTCTCAATATTTTTCTCAACTTTTGGAAGATATCTTTCTCTGTGCTAATGCACCTTCAGATTTATATGTCACACTTTTCATCCTCTGTTAATACGCTTCACAGATATCTAAATTGTTGTACCTGTTTGATTTCGATATCTCCAATTTAGAACTTGCATGTTGGGCTGTTCCTTTTGCTAAGAACCATACATTCAGTCTTCTTGCAATTGATGTTTAGTCCTTTCATCTTGCTTTCCTTCACTGCCTTCTGTAGGAGTTCTTGTAGTTTCCTTTCTATATCTGTTATCAATGTGGCGCCATCTGCATATCTTATGATGTTAAGATTGTGGCTGCCAATAATCAATCCTGGTAGGACTTCTAATTCTCTCAGAATGCTTTCACTGTTTAAGTTGGAAAGATCTTACATCCCTTTTTATTTATGTATATTTACTGAACTAATTTCTTATCCATATGCAGACAGTATGCTGTTAATATAGATTCTGTATTATTCTAATATTCTTCACACACATATGTGAAGTTTACCTAAAAGTTTCAGAAGTTCTTTATAACTTACTTTATCTATCCTTTTGCATAATCTATGTAAAGCACAAGTACATATCCTTTCTGCATTTGTATTGCTCTTTCTGATATCACTAGCAGCATGGCCCGGTGTTGCCTGTGCTTGATTCAAAATCGTACGACTCATACAGCAATCGCTATCACTTGACTTAAAATATTTTTGCCCTTCCTTGCCTTTAAAGGAGTGCCCTTTGCCATGCTGATGTTGCTAAATGCCTTACTTCTTGCCTATCTCACACTGCGAATTTTTCTAAGCTCTATACTAAACATTAAATCTGTTACGAAAAAAGAAGTAAACAAAATGAACACAAAACGATGAACTTTAAAAAAAGGACTCGTAACTTGAAAAATCGAATGAAAAAAGAATGTTAACAACACATACTTTTTCACACCCAACCCAGTTCTGCGGAATCGGAATCAACGTTGAGTTTAAGCAAGTGAATGAGACAATTGGAGTAAAGTGCCATGCAGATTTAAATTTTTCCCACTTGTGACGAATGCAGCTATCGATTTTTTTTGCATGCTAGCATGCTAGTTAACATTCGTGTCAGTCAGCTGTTGGCTCTCACGCTGGCCAATAGAATCTCCCTGCCTATTTGTGGCAGCCAGCTATAGGCTCTCACTCTGGCCAGTAGAAAATGGCCGCAAACTTCATAAAAACTGCCATAGAAGCATGAAAAAATCGATTATTTCCACTATGGATGGGAGTTGGGAAATGCAAAGTCAGTCTTGGCCTTTCCACTAACTTGGAGCATGTGCATGTAAATTTTGGTGCAAATCCGTCAAAAATTGCGGTCGTGCATTCATTACACACACACACACACACACACACACACACACACACACATATCCTGCCTTTTATAGATAGAGATTCTGAGCATAAATATTGCATTTCTTGTTCCAATGTCTTTAGCGAACCTCCACTGCTCGTCTTTTTTCTGGTCTGATACTGCTGCATACTCTATTCATCAAGATTTGGATCATAATCTTTTTTCTATGCCTCATTATCTTGATTGTCTGATGGAGTTCACATTCATTTTGATTACCTTTTCATAATGACGTGATGGATAACCTATCATCTAAATTACACAAAAATGTAAATGATACTGCCATCTCATTTTAACAGATATATTTACACAAATTACAAAAAAACATCTAGAAATACTAAAGAATAAATTTATTCAATAAAACTGACATTGACTTCAACCACGAACTCCAAATGACTTCAGAATCTCCTGTATTTATTCTGGTTGGTCTTTTTGTTAAAGTTTGTGAATGCTGCCATAATTCTTGCCTTCTATTCATCTTTGGCATTACAAGGAGTTTTGTTCGTCTCTCAAGGGAGTTGGGGATTTAGGTGGCTAGATATAAGGGATTATGTGGTCACCCAAATTGTTTGATAGCTGTGACCGGGTTCTCCAGCTTGTATAGTATGGTGCAGAGTCCTGTTTCCAGACATAGGGACATACAGCAGCCACCATCTTGATCCAGAGCAGCATTACCTCCTCAAGACTCTTGACGTAGACCTCTGTATTGAGTCTGGGACACTGTGGGAAGATGAATGTAGACATAACATCACTGTCACTAGTGATCACCCCAAACACCATGATGTTGACTGGATATAGGCCTCTGTGTTGAGTCTGAATTCAGGAGTTCTTATTAAAATCATCAGTGAGTTTACTGAGCTACAGTATCTTCATAATCATTCTCCAACTCTTTCTGTATCCTCTACACTGTCCTCAAATTGATACCCACTTTGAAATGTTCATATAGGAGCTTCTGGTTTGAATGTCAAGCAGTACAGCATGCTGTTTCCAAATTTCTGGGAGAATGAGTTACATCATGGTGCTCTTTTTCTCACAGTGCCCAAAAGACACTACCATGTGGTGCAGTTGATAAAATCAAAACCAAACAATGCACATGCATGAAATTAAAAATATAAAATGGCAACAATTCAGACATCATACACTGTAGAATCATAAAAATTACCAAATAACAGAAACCACATCACTTTAAGACTTTCAAAAACATCACAATTAAAATAGATAAAACATGTAACTCAAAGTTAAAATGATGGCATAATCAAAATGTTGACATTACACACTACTTCAAACAAAAGGTTAGGAAGGAAATCTCCATCACTATTAGAAAAAGAAGAAACAGTGGGGATGTGAAACCTATTTTCCTGAAAAATTGTCCTAAGAGAAAATTTTTATACATTTCAATTGATGATAATGTTCAGTCAGTGAATACCAAATGTTTCCTTATAATGAAATGTCTATCTTACAATTATGATTTCCCTTAAAACTTACTTGTTACTTACTTGCTCTGTTGATAGTATCCTCAGTATTCAATGGTAGAACCACATCTCTACCCCTTTAAGTCTCTTCATTATCTGTGTGAAAACTGCCCAATAGTCATTGCCACATAGAAAATGAGTTATTACATAGCAAACCATCACTATTTCTTTTGATTCTAAGGTTAGTTTCTTATCTCTTAATACATTGCTCAGTTTCTGAAAGGCATATTTTATTGTTTCTACATCTGTTACACTTCCAATTATATGTTACTGACATATAAAACAGTTAAATTTCTGCAGTTGATTGATTTTGGCATTCCTAATATATAATCCACAATTTGGGTCCTCTCTTCCACAGTTCTATATTCTTGCTCTTCTAAACTACCTTGTCTAGTAGATTTTTTATACTGTTTCTGCCATATACTATTATGGTATCAGTATAGTATTCATTGCTAAGGTTATGTCTACAAATAATAAATCCTCATCATTCTTCTCATCATCTTAGAATCATCTTGCTGTACAGGTTAAATCTGATGAGAAATCGTATCCCTATCATACTCCTTTTATCTGTTTTCTCTAAGTTCATTTACTATCTGCATGCAAACTGTTTTGTTCCAAGAAAAGGTTATGGATTATTTGAATATCTTTCCCATGTAAATCAACCTTTCTTAATATTTCAAGTAGCTCTTTGTATTATATATTATCAAATGCATTTGCTATCAAACATACTCTTATAGTACAAGTGAGATTTGGACTTTTTCTCCATATGCAATAAACCTGTGGTCTTAATAAAGGCAGTTGTTGGAAAATCATTTAAAGGATCAAAAAGTGCAAAATTAATTAACAGGGTGGTCTTAAGTTAGTCAGTGGTTAGAAAATTTGCTCAAAAAGACAAATTTCATCTGAATTAAGCATATCCTAGTAGGTCTAGATCTTACTATGTTAGTACTGCTTGCTGTGACTGCATTCACAACATGAAACTTGCTTTATTTATTTTTTCAGTGTCTTAAAAAAGCCACATTGTTGTCTTAGACACAGTCTTATTTTATTGCAATATTTGGACGAATATTTACTCAAAACAGTCATTAAGGTAAATCCAGATTCCTAGTAATAAATTTCTTATTTGAATTCTGTGGTTGTGCATTTCTTTTGCTGGGAACCAGTAATTTACATTGATTTTCTGTAAATGATTTCTTGCCAGAGCCACAGAAAAAGACAGGCAGATAACTTCTAAAGGATAAGATTATCTTATGAAATTTGAAAAAACAAAAACACAATATCTCAGAAAAAGATAAGAGTATATTTTCTTCTAATACAAAATAAAAAAAACAAACTTTGTTTACCAGTCAGTTATTTTACCTATGTTTGAAGTTCTGAAAAAGAAAACAAATTAAGAATAGTTATACTCTTCAGTAATCTTCATTTATGTTGACACACGTTAAGACGCAAAGTAAGACTTATTGATCAGAAAAGAGAAAAAGTTTTAAAATGGGCTTAGGTTAAAATGTGATCATCTTGATAACAACAAAATGACTGTGCTCATAAAAATACACTGGTTCGATTTTATTTGTTACAAATTGATCCTGCTTGAAAATATTAGTTTCTTATAATTACCAGAAATTGTTATGATAATATTTATATAGAGCTTGTTAATAAATATTGTTAATAATTTAATGAATATCATATGATAATGAAAATATATTATAAATACTGTATTTATCATGTAGAGTAATTGGCAATGGTTAAATGTAAGCAATAGAACTGCCCAACAAACAGAATCGACAAAGATTGTAATAAACAATAACAAGAAAAGAACAGGGCAAAAAATAATACTGAGCAAGCAAACAATATATTCAAGATAAAGCAACAGTAATAAGGCAAATTCACAAAGTAAGAATTAGTGTTGACATACAAGAGTGAATTTCGACCATAGCATTTTGACCTGTAAACAAGACAACCAGGACTATCTTATTGTCTAGGAAGAAATCTCAGCATGCATTTGTGTGATTCTACCTATACACTGAGGCGGGGTAAGTATTTTGTAATTATTCCTAATGCTAACTGGAACCAACATAATTCCTCAGTTACTAAGCGTGACTGTTGTACCCTGCATAAATAATGGACTATTCCATTTTGATTATGTATCACGACAGAGATGCTGCTTAGTTTCAGTAAGAAAATGAATGGATGAAAGAAAGGGAAGATAGCAGTGTTTAACATCTGCCATTGCCTCATAAATAATGGACTATTCCATTTTGATTGCATGGAAAAATGGAAAACACATATCAGTGATGCTACTTGGCTTAGGTGAGAAAATAAAAGAACCAAAGAAGTAAAGCTAGAAGCATTTAATGTCTATTTTAGTGAAATGAAAAAAAGTTATCAATTTCAAATCATTTTCTTTGTACCCCCTTACTTCTTAAAATAATAACTAATATTTATGTTTATGATTGTTATTGCAATATTTTGTTAAAGTTGGTAAGCTCAAATATTTAACAATATGATATGGGAATTTCTACAGATATTTTATTGTTGTAGAACTTGCCATGATCTTAACTTAAGAGTTCAGATTCATCAGAAAATTCAAATAGGAAAACCATGAAATTTTCATGGATATTTTTAGTTGTTAATAATAATTACCAAGAGTTTGTTATAAAATTGTTAATGATAGATTGCTCATCTACAAGCTATCATTAACAAGTTTATTCTTCATTAAATGCTTCATGAATTTGACCTTCTGCCATAATTTGCATTATTTTCCAGTTGTCTTTAAGATCCGATTTTGTTTAGCAAGATTACCAACTTCATTAGTGCTTTACATTTTCCAGTTATTTAGGCATCTTTTTCTTCTTCTATATGCTGTGGCCCTTCAAGACTTTGTCAATCGTGGCCCTCCCCAATTTCCTATGCCTCATGGCCCTTAGCAGTGTTTTCCCCCTCTGTCAAGCCTCTCACCCCCTTTTCTGCCATCCATTCACACAAGTTCATCAGGTAGGTAGTCACTGCCTTTCCCTTTCTCTTTTACCCTTAACATGCCCAGCAAAAGTTTTCCAAGCTCTCGTTCCTCTCATATATTCAAGAAATATCAGCTATCTCTTTCTGATTCTAGGTATAAGTGTTCTTTCTGTTAGAAATTTCTTTAAAACTTCCTCCTTGCTTACTCACTCTATTCATGCAATTCTCACTATCCTTCTGTAGTACTGCATTTCTACTGCCTCTACTTTTCTCTTCATCCATGGAGAGATTGTCCAGCATTTACTACCATACCAGAAGGTCAATATCGCATAGTCATTCAGCACTCCTTTTCTTTATTTCTAATGAAATTTTCCTGTTTCTTAATACTGAAAATTACAGTTTACAAGTTGAGTTTTGAAGCCTAAAAAATATTTCCAAAACTAGCGTTTGGCTTAGATGACAGGTATAAAATGCAAACCTTTGCCTTTGAGTTGGACAGAACTGTATACCAAATAACATACAATATGAAGTAGTACTATCAAACCCTACCTTGTAAATGTATGGTATTATAGATTGTAGAAGTTGATGATGACTTTAATGGGTTTATCAGTAGACCTGACAAATTTTAAATGCTTGCTAAGTTATACTGATACAATATATGATGGTTTTCAGGTTGTTTGGTATACAATGCTTATAGAAAGATATTATGGAAAGTGTCTCAATATACAGGTAAGTGGTGTGACCATATAAGGTTTTGGTACAGGTTATCTTATACTGTAGCCTAATTTTATTTATTTAAGCCTAATTTTTGGACCACTGATAGACTACCACATGTTTGGTGGTCAACCTATATAGTAGGTATAGGTCTAACTCACAGATTTGAACATAAAATCTTGTGGTCTACTTGTACATCACAATTTACCGTACTAAGCTTAGCTTTTGCAAGGTATCTTTCATTATTCCAATGCACATTCAGATTTTGGTGTATCATTTTCTATCTTCTGTCAAAACTTTCCAGAAATTTAAACTTCTGTACTTGTTTCCTGTTGATATCTTCAATTCATAGTTCACATGTTGGGCTTTTTTCTCTTGTAGACAACCATATTTTCTATCTACTTACTGTTAATGTTGTGGATGAATAGATTGTTTTTCTTGTACATATCAGCGGTCACCATAATGTTGTGGGGGTTTACTCACATCATAGCAGCAGAAATTAGCCTTGTGTTCATGGAGATAAAAGCATACTTGACAGGAAATAAAATGTACACTAATAACAGGAAAAGCATGGTCAATTGTATGCTAATTTCATACAATTTATTTATATTTTTTGTGCATATTAGTGTGCATTTCTTAGGTGACAATTGTTTTATGGTACATATGATAAAAGGGAGATTTTACTTGATAGTATTTCAAGCTATATCACAGAGACAAGTTGGACATATGTTGCCTGTACCAAGATTCATGGTGAAGAGATTGAATTTAACGTCCTTTGGCAGTATGTTCGTATTTCTGGCAGGAACAGTTTTGTTGCATGCTGGGAGTATTTTTATTATTAATTTTTATTTAATGTATTTTATACAACGTTTTATATTGTTATTTTCTTTAATTTTTATTTTATTTATAATTTTTATTATTATTATTTTATATTTTTATTTATTTATTAATAATAATAATGCTAATAAACCTACAATGCCTAGTTCTTTTTTATTGTTTTCTTTCACAACCATATTCACCATCAACACAGTGACATCTACATATTTTATATTGGTAAGATTTCGCCCCCCCCCTAATTATATGTTGTGTCCCTTCAGGACATTGGCAATCATGAATCCCCCACAATTTCCTGTCCTTCATAGCACAATACATTTTGTCTTTCTGTTATCTCTCCTAAAACTTCCTCCACCAGCCATTTACTTAAGCTCTTTAGGTAACTTATGCATTGTTTTCCTTCTGTCTCTCTTCTCATCAATCTATCCTGTGGGTATTAAATTTTCCAAGTCCTCTTATGATGTACCCTTAAAATTTTTCTCTTCCTGATGCTATGTAGAAGTATCCATTTTGTTTGTATTTTCTCTAAAACGTCTTCATCTCTCACATGTTCAGTCCATGTTATTCACAGCATCCTTCTGCAGAACTACATTTGTTGTGAGGGTAGCAATGAAAAGTAGAATTGTAATGAACATCAAAATATGAAGGCTTTTTTTTTTTTTTTTAATACAAATCTAAACAAACATGATTTATTGAAATTAATTCACATGATTATTTACACAAAATTATTTAAAAATTTTGCTGGAAAAGTTAATATCTTTACAGAATATTTCTTAATTAGCCCAAATTAAATAACTATCATAGTTTATTCTTTTTCGTTGCTCTCCACAGCTTCCTGTCTTTTTTTGCACTAAGTAACTTTTGACTTTTTACCACCCATTTTGTGTCTGCCATCAGCTGACACAATTTCATTAAATAGGTTGCCATTTTCCCTGGATTCAATTACTTTATAATGTCCTATGAATGTTAGATTCTCTAGGCCTTCTGTCCTCATTATGTACCTCTTTCTAATTGTGAGTACAATTTTCTTTGAGTCTTCCTCATTGCTAACATATTGTCTCTGTGGTCTGTTCAGCATTTGTCATTTGTTTTTTTGGTTATCACTCCTAAAACTTGATCTACCATCCATTTGCTCAAGTTCTCTAGGTAGGTTACTCTTCTGGCATCAATTTATATTATTGCCTTCTTTTTTCCATATATTTAGCCCATTTTATTTTAATTTATATTTTCTTGATTTCATATAAAACTTGAAAATTTTCTGACATATCTCTATCTATAAAAGGCAGGATGTGTGTGTGTGTGTGTGTGTAACAAATGCACGGCCACAATTTTCGACAAATTTGCACCAAAATTTACATGCACATGCTCCAAGTTAGTGGAAAGGCCAAGACTGACTTTGCATTTCCCAACTCCCATCCATAGTGGAAATAATCGATTTTTCATGCTTCTACAGCAGTTTTCATGTAGTTTGCGGCCATCTTCTACTGGCCAGAGTGAGAGCCTATAGCTGGCTGCCACAAATAGGCAGGAAGATTCTATTGACTAGCGTGAGAGCCAACAGCTGACTGACATGAATGTTATCTAGCAAAAAAATCGATACCTGCATTCATCACAAGTGGGACAAATTTAAATCTGCATGGCACTTTACTCCAATTGGCTCATTCACTTGCTTAAACTCAACGTTGATTCTGATTCCACAGAACTGGGTTGGTTGTGAAAAAGTATTTGTTGTTAACATTCTTTTTTCATTTGGTTTTTCCAGTTATGAGTCCTTTTTTAAAGCTGATCGTTTTGTGTTCATTTTGTTTAGTTCTTTTTTTGTAACAGATTTAATGTTTAGTATAGAGCTTAGAAAAATTCACAGTGTGAGATAGGCAAGAATTAAGGCATGTAGCAACATCAGCACGGCAAAGGGCACTCCTTTAAAGGCAAGGAAGGGTAAAAATATTTTAAGTCAAGTGATAGCGATTGCTGTACGAGTCGTACGATTTTGAATCAAGCACAGGCAACACCGGGCCATGCTGCTAGTTTTAATTAAATTTTCACTTTCCAAAATTATACATTAAGTATAGAGTTTACATACATGGAAAATAAAGGTAGCAATTTAAACTGAGAAGATATGGTTTAAGCATGTTTCGGCATTGAACAAGATGAACAGGAACAATGCAGAACCAGATGGGATTGTAAGAGAGACATTCATAGACTGGGATGATTTCGGCATTGATAAGATCACAGAAGTGATAAACAAAATATAGGACAGTGGCAACATACTAGAGAACCTCAGTAGATCCATCTTTGTATCATTTTCTAAGAAACCAGGTGCAAATGAATGCAAGCTCCATTAGAGAATCAGCATAATGAGCTACATGACCAAAGTAATGAGCGCAAAACAGAAACAGACCACGAACAGCTCAGCTTTATCAAGGTAACTGAATCAAATATAACCGATAGACAAGAAAAACTGGGTATAAATGAGCGGCATAAAGGAATTTCTCGTCTAAACTTACCTTGAAAAATTTATTTGAAGGTAAAATCTGTTTCAACTGTTAAATGGTTGACAGTGGAGGTGTTGACATTTTGTTGCTATTGAATGAGAAGGGGAAATTATGAATGTGTGAATTGCTCTTTCTCATTCACTAGAATTTTTTTGCAACATGCTGAACTGTATTGAAATCCTCACAGTATTTAGTATTGTTCAAGTTATTGTTAACATTTATGCACTATACATTTCATTCAATTCCATGACCTAATTGATGAAATTTGAAGAAGTTGATTTGTTTAGAAAAATACATTGACAAAAAAAATCACTTCATGATTTTTATGCACCCTAATAAAACTACCTGTAATTTGTACCCCACTTGTTTGCACCACTCCCCAAAATTTGGTTTCAGTTCGTCAATGTATGTTTATTTTAGATGACGTGAAGAATGGACATTCTAATGGAAGTCACAGAATTTTATATATAGAAACATCAGACCATATATATGATGTATAAATTTGTCAGAACATTACATAATAGAAAATTTCAGGGAAAAGTAGATGTTTCTTGTATGAGCATAAGTGCAGAGAGAACATCAGAAGATTTAGTGAAAAATGTTATAATTTGCAAGTGGATTCATGCCTTTCCCAGATGGATTTGTGTAAAGTAAACCTAAACAGCCACAATGAAAATGTTAATTTAATTTCTAGGAATGCAGGGAGAAATGGATTCATGCCTTTCCTAGATGCATTTGTGTAAGATGAACATAAAGAAATACAATGAAAAGTGAATGGGATTCTGGGAATGCACCAAAAATTCAAACTCACTTCACTGATTCTGTTTTGCTTTCTTATGCCAGGAAAATCAGTCTATGCATCTTCACAACTAGATGTGGAATTATTATTAGCAGTGTTATGAGATGTAGTGTAAAAGTAACTTTTATCATTTTTGTATTTCAAACTTCAATCTATACAAACCACCCAAAGGTAACAGTGTGTTCAAAAGGTGTCTCTGGAGATAAGTTATATTACAAATGATCAAAATTATTCTGTTTGATCAGAGATTATATTTACTATATATTTTGTTGCTGCTTCTCCTCCTATCACCTCAGAATATTTCTTGCCGCAGATCCATAAGATATTATAAAAAGTGTAATGTGCACGTGTCTTTATGCCAATTCTGATAGACAGTCATTATAATGACAATTGAGTTTCACATTTATTTTTCATAAATAGTCTTTTCTTTTTTTTGTTTTTGTATATGCTTCATAGTTTAGAATACAGTTGAAATATACAGGGTGCAATGGGTAAATTGTCACCATTTTATATTTTCAATTTTATGCATGTGCATTGTTTTTGATTTTGTCAACTACACAGTAGAGTAGGGTCAGTTGGGCTCCATCTGTGATTTAAAGAGCACCATGACATAATTCACTCTGCCAGAAACTTGGAAAACAGCATGCTGTACTGCTTGGCACGCACACTGGAAGCTCCAATACAAATATTTCAGAGTGTTTGGGTGTCAATCTGAGAACAGTGCAGAGGATGCAGAAAGAGTTGGATGAGTCTAATGGTGATTACAAATGTATGGCAGTTTGGAAAACTCGCTCTCATCATTCTGATAAGTAAAGAACTGCAGAATTTGTTGGTGAGGGCTTTAGACTCAACATGGAAGCCTACATCAAGTGCCTTGAGAAGGTAGTGCTACCCTCTGTCAAGAGGGTGACTGCTGCAACACCCTATGTCAAGCAACAGGACTCTGCACTATGCCACACAAGCAGGAGAACACAGTCATGGCTGTCAAACTATTTCTGTGACCATCACCCCTTACATCTAGTCACTTAACTCCCCAGACTGCAAAAGCCTTTATTATTATGTGTGGGGCACAGTTGAGTGAGAGATGAACAAAATTTCTTGTAACATCAAAGATGAACTGGAAGATTATGGAAGCATTAACCAACTTAAACAAGTAGACTGACCAGAAGAGTTGCAGGAGATTCCAAAGGTGTCTGGAGTTCTGTGGTTGAAGTCAATGATTATTTTATTGAATACATTTACTCTTCGGTATTTCAAGATATTTTTATGTGAAATTGGTAAATATATCTGTTAAAATGAGATGTCAGTGTTATTTTCATTTTTGCATAATTTAGATAACACTTTCTCTATTGTATCCTGTATATCAGAAATATGGAAGGCAATTTGGAAATATTTTACTTTGATAAAGTGAAACAATTCAAAACATTTTTCTTCCAATTTTTATCTTTTACCACTTTATAGGTCATGAAAATCAAAAATTCACTATGTTAAAATATTTGGCTTACTGCTATAATAGGTTGAAAAATTGGTTCCCATATAATCAGCAAAGTTAAACAACGTCAAGCTTGGTCAGTACCCAGATGGGTGACTGCTTGAGGAATACCAGTTACTGTCAGCTTGGATGTGCAGTTGGTGTAATGGATAATGACTCAGAATTGTCAAATAGTGAGCAAAGTTTCAATTCCAGTTTGGTTTGTAATATTCACTTACATCCAAATACCCTTAGGAAAGTTATGAACTCACCTCTTCTCCCACCAGCTATGGGTTAATTAATAAGACTTGTATCACTAAATCAGTTGACCCAATGTCAATGGTGAACTCGGTGACTGCCTGCCTTGAGTGTCATGAGCAAGTCTTTTTAAGCAAGTCAGGATGGATATCATTATTTCCAAAAAATTTAATCTTAAAAGCTAAAAATATTTTCTGGCTTTAAATAACCTGAAAAGGGCTGATAAAGCATAGAATACAAATCAATCAATCAAAATATTAGAATATTTTGTCAGTTAAAAATAAAGATTTGTAATATAGAATTGTTGAAGTTCTCAAAAGTATTTTTATTTATACATTTAATACTTGTTTGGGGCTCTTTTTGCATGAATTACTGCATCAATGATATTTGGCATGGAATCAATCAACTGTTAGAATTCCAATGGTGTTGTCAAAGCCCATGTTATATGCTGCATGTTGTTGCAAAAGAAATGAAAACAATAAAGTACTGCCAGTGAAGCCGAAAGAAGAGGAGATAAGATAAAATTCTCTGTATTTCCAGTATAAAAAAAAATCAAAGAATAATGTCTCTTTGTGGATGAGGAAAGTAACCTGGAGGATGTGGGGGTGTCAGTAGAGCCTGGCATTGAAGCTTGTGCTGGATCAGTTGACCCATGGCCAATTTTGAACTCGGTTGCTGCCTGCCTTGAGTGTCACAAGTGAGTCCTTTTAAACAGTCAGGCTGGATACATAACATTTTTTGTCAAGCATTTACTTTCGCAGCAACATGATTGGCTCTGACAATTCTATTTTATATTTTTTGGGAGATTTGTTTTGTGGACTAGATGCAATGTTCAGTGCCCTTTTTAATTTGTCTGTATGACGGGTTTTGATGCTGAGTGAATCAGATAGCTCCAAGTTTGTTTTTTTTTCACCTCTGCTATGGCCAGGTATTGAACTCACAAATCTTCGGGTCAAGTTACTGAATTTTTTCAGCCAGTGTTTTTATTCACTGGGCCAATGGACGAAATGAAGTGTTCAAAATTCCAATACATATCACCTGAAGAAGGCCACAGCATACAACAGCCAAAGCATCATGAACATGACAATAAAGATGAAGACAACAGTCTGAACAATGTAAATAGTTACAATAACTCATCTCAGAAATATAGACAGATTTAGGTATTTGTTTGACACATCCATATTTGGTGTAAGGCCACATTTCATAGCTTTTTTCTGCCTTATATAGTAATAAAACTCTCTACATACACGTCATTTAAATGCTTGCATGTGTATTTGTTTGCATTTATACATCCATATATATATATATATATATATATATATATATATATAAGTATATAATTGGTATATACGGAATGAATTCCAATAACCAACAATTACTATTCTTAAAAAAGAGTGCTCAATACAAAAGTAGAGCAGATATAATTATTATTTATAAAAAAATTATAACATAAGTATGTTAAAAAATCACTACAAAAATAGCCATTTTGTCTTATCAAGTGATGATGTTGAAGATAAAATAAATGGTTTTTCCATTTATTTTATCTTCAACATCATCACTTGATAAGACACAGGTGTTGAAACAAAATGGCTATTTTGTAGTGATTTTATAAATAACATACAATTTTTTTTATAAATAATAATATATATATATATATATATATATATATATATATATATATACACACACACACACACACACACAAACACGTGTATGGATGCAAACTTGTATGAACTGAAATTTATTTCAGATGCTGTTTTGGTGGAAAAATGAATTAGATAACTCTGTCATTCAAACTCGGAAAATACCAAAATGTCATTAGTTGAAGTGTGATTTAATAAGTTGCAAGATGCAGCAAAAAAATTCTTTCTAAATGTATAAACATTAGAGTCTGATGGAAAGCTAAGAAAAACAAAAGATCAGTGCCTCCAGAAAAGGAAGAACTAGAAGCAAAGTCCAAAGGACAAGCTTCATCAAAAGCCAGCACCGGATGTCCTCAAATACCAAGCAAAAGGTAACAGTCACATTACACAACCAAAAAAGGAAAAACAGAGAAAAAAAAATGTTGGTTAATATTAACAAGACAGGCATATATATATATATATATATATATATATATATATATATATATAAATAAAAGGCAGGATGTGTGTGTGTAATGAATGCACGGCCGCAATTTTTGACGGATTTGCACCAAAATTTACATGCACATGCTCCAAGTTAGTGGAAAGGCCAAGACTAATGTTGCATTTCCCAACTCCCATCGATAGTGGAAATAATCGATTATTTCATGCTTCTACAGCAGTTTTCATGTAGTTTGCGGCCATCTTCTACTGGCCAGAGTGAGAGCCTATAGCTGGCTGCCACGAATAAGCAGGAAGATTCTATTGGCCAGCATGAGAGCCAACAGCTGACTGACATGAATGTTAACTAGCATGCTAGCATGCAAAAAAATCGATAGCTGTATTCGTCACAATTAGGAAAAATTTAAATCTGCATGGCACTTTACTCCAATTGGCTCATTCGCTTGCTTAAACTCAATGTTGATTCTGATTCCGTAGAACTGGGTTGGGTGTGAAAAAGTATTTGTTGTTAACATTCTTTTTTTCATTCAGTTTTTCCAGTTACGAGTCCTTTTTTAAAGCTGATTGTTTTGTGTTCATTTTGTTTACTTCTTTTTTTGTAACAGATTTAATGTTTAGTATAGAGCTTAGAAAAAATTTGCCATGTGAGATAGGCAAGAATTAAGGCATGTAGCAACATCAGCATGGCAAAGGGCACTACTTTAAAGGCAAGGAAGAGCAAAAATATTTTAAGTCAAGTGATAGCGATTGCTGTATGAGTCGTACAATTTTGAATCAAGCACAGGCAACGCCAGGCCATGCTATATATATATATATATATATGTATGTATAATGTTCACCTTAATCAAGGCCCAAGAGCTACTCAAGGTAGAAGATTACTGAAAGGGGATAACTGTTGACCCTAGACTTATAGCTAGGACTGTAGTGATGGGAAATCATCCTCTACAGAGATTATTCCACAAAGCTGCAGTTCTTGTAAAGTAGCTCATTCAATGGAATTTCCTTCTTACCAATGGAATAAAAAGGAATGAGGGTGATTATCCTAACTTCTGAACTAGTGGAATTAAGGAATGCAGCTCATCAGAGTATTTACCACAGAAATCACTCTAGAGTAGTGAGAGACTTGTAATGTTTTGTTGGAAAGGATGGAAAATAATTTATCCACCACATATATACTCTTGAGCTCTGTCAAAACTGTAAAGTAAGGATTGAGTAGCTCCATCCCAAAGATGATAGCAGTATTTCAATTTTGCTCTGATCTGTTAAAAATAGATCATTTCAGGAAGAATCAGACACTTTTTGGAGTGGCACAAGGAATGAACCATTATAGTACATAAATTAATATATATATATATATATATATATATATATATATGACAGTTATAATATATTTTCTTATTTCAGTTGACATGTTCAGATAAATACAGTATTATTTAGACTGATAAGCATAATATTAAAATGGTATATAATAAAAAAATAAACAGAAACAATGCAATCAATGTATGGAGGAGAAAATACAACTTATTTAATAATGTGAATAATTTAACAAACAAATTTATGGAATTATTTTGAACTTCCAGAAAATGTAAAGATTTTTCTGAAATAATTTAATATAGACCACACACACACACACACATATATGAGAAAAGTTTTGTAGAATACATATATTGAATGCTTTAGTACACATCATCAATGATGTTTCTAGCCGAGTTTCATTAGGGATTTTGGGTCTTTCAACGTCATACTCCCTCTCTACAGTAACCCAGCTGATACTGATTGAGTATCAACTTGCGTACCTTCCGTCAGCTACAATTTCTTCCATCTTTCGAAGTACACATCATATGACTGTTCTTGGCAATTTATTGTCCAATCCTGGGTGATTTCCAGTTCACCAGCAATGTGCACACTTCCATAAAAAAGGAAGCAAATGCAGCCAAAATTTCTATCTGATCAGGAATATGGTGCTATGCTTGACTTGTAGTGGTCAGTACCGATTTGATTCTTCTCTCACTCCGAGACATATACACACACATGCACACAAAGAAATGCACTCAAACATCACATTCTGCGTACACTTCCCCATTTTCATTCATGTTAATCACCTGCTGAAACAAAAGAAAAAAAAAATATTTCCTTTTCCTCCTTCCTAAATTTTTTTCCTCCTATAGGAGGAATATACAAATAATATATACTAGAAATCCCTGTGACAATTTCAGTTACTGTAAAAAAAAAAAAGTTCCCAGAATGCACATGCTGTGATTGTATTATTCAACAAAAACATATGCACTGTTAATTCGCATTGGTGCCCAACTTAAGTCAGTCTGCTAATCAGCATGAGTATATTTTTTTCCTTCCTGAATCTGTAAACTTTTTTTATGGAGTCAAGAGCCAAACCATCCTACTGTGCATTCTTTAGCAAATAGTTTTATGCTATGATGAAGTTGTTTTATGCCCAACCAGTTTTGTATTCAGAATATCTCTCTGCCTAACCTGGCTGTCATGCTATACTAGAAAGCTCAGTCTGCTTTGCTGCTTAATCCATACCTGTGGGGAGAAGAGATGTATACATACATTTTCAAGAGCATTTATACAAAAGTGAATGAATTGACCTCAACTAGAATTTGGCATGCTGATACCCTTTTCCTACACTAGTAGCCACATGGTTACTTGGTTAATGTCTACCAGTGTCTGTTTGCATGTGTGTCTACTGTGAGAAAGTGAAATAAAACAAATAAATAAAATAATAATAAAGAATAAAAAAATTAATTTTCCCATGATGCAAGTAATAAAGGAACCAAAATGGGATTTTGGTTACCTGCACAATTTTATAACCCCATTTCCAGAAAGAACAGAATTTTTATTATTTTTTCCCCCACTTTCCAACAATGGCATTCAGCCATCTTTGGCAAAGCTACTTATGAAGTAAATGAACTGATCATTCATACTCAGTGCAAAGTTGACTTTAGCTAAACCATTTTAACCATTGTTATCCTAACTTCTGAACTAAAAATGAAAACAGACAACCCCAAGTGATACTGAGAACTTTGTTTCACTACAGTCATCATAAAAAGAATAAACATTTTGTGTACTTTTACCTTCTTTGTTTACCTATTGAGCATGCACCTTTGCCTAAAATACACACAAACAAAGCAGCCTGTTAACTTCCCCAGTACTATTTATTACACAATGATGCTTGACTCAAGATAATGAGCCTCCAAAGCAATGACTCACTAACAAAATGTAAGAAAACTCATTCTTAATAACATCATTAAGTAGATCACTGTCTCTCTGATATGACTGACACATGGTATTGGATTTTCCATTTGAATCTTTAGATTCAATCTGAACTTTTCAATGCCACCTTGAATATGCAATCCTTAGAGTAAACGAAATCTGTTAACGTTATTGGAACAGCTAATTATGAATTTAGAAACAAACCAATGTCACTAACATTAACAAACCCAAATATTTGCTAACCTTAACTTATTTATATGTGGACCATTTTCCTCGTCTTTGTTGTTGCTATCACAATGTTTCAGTCATTGTACCCTCAAGTACATGAATGTCAATCCAGGTAACCTACAGGAAATTTCAAACTGTACCCTTCATTTAATCTGCTGGTGTAGATTATTCTCATTTTACTACATGTCTAGGAATATTTCATTGAGTTCTTATTTTAGTATTGCTTGGTTATCACTCACCAACTGCACAGATTCTCAATTAATATATCACCAAATTCATGAACTAATGTTTTAATGGACTCAAATTTATTATAAGGGGATAATCTTTTAGACAAGATTGGTAATCAGTGCTTTTCACTAGACATACATCTTTTAACTTTTTGAGCTTTCAGTGTTTAACATAATGCTTCTCTGTTCATACAGACTGCTGATGATTAATAATGCAGAAAGGTTTTTGTATTGAAGATAATATTTATTTGGATGACCTTTTCAAATCCTTGACACAGCTGCCAAGTTCTTACAAGCATTGGTTATATGTCATGAACTGTGAGCTTTGTTCTGTATGCATGTCTAAAATTATCAAGAGAAGGTTATTAAAATCACTTATAATCACTATTTCTTGTTCTTACATGGAATTCTTTAGAAAAGTTCTGAAGCCAACTACAGTGTTGGACTAACTGAAACCAAAACTAAAAATCTTTGCTTCCAGTGAAATGACGAGAATTTAGATAGTCTTTCAGTTATAGGAGAAAGATGCACTATGATTTGCCTTTTATTAAAGAGCACCATGTTCAAACAAAATATAATTGAGGACATGAATTTATAAAAAAATATTGGCACATTAAAAGCAGTCATATTAAAGTGCACTTCATAACGAAATAGACAATTCATATCAAAAAGAGGTAAAAAAATATATATTACTGTAAAATGGTATTACTGAAATAAGGATAAAAAAAAATTTAGGAATCAAAAGCTTCAGATTAAAAAAAAGGATTGGAAATTTGGTAAGGCAGTTTGGGTTTTAGTCTATATGAATTAAATCCTGAATATATTTTTCAACCAATAAAATCCCATCAGAATATTTGTTTGATAAATAACAAATATCACCAAAATACAGATATCTATTGATTGATGTGCATTCAATTTGTGTACTAAAATTTTTATATACCAAAATTTGATTAGTACATACATAATACTTGATTACTGTGGTAAAACATTCTTCAGTTTAACCATAGTAATTGAAAATTGATTTTTTTTATTGTTATCAATGTACATATTATTCGTACTAATCAGGGGATTTCTGTACTTGGTGGATGTAGTTGTAGACCTACCACATGTTATTTTTGGACTATTTAGAAAATAATAATAATAATAATAATAACTCCTTTCACCACTCCTGCAAATTTGAGAAAAAGTTTTTTTCTATCCAGTGTGAAAATATTTTTTAACTAATGAAAACCTTGTATTCAAAATGTTTGCACCTTTATGTGAAGTTAGAATTTGGATTTCCCTTACGGATATAAAAATAGAAGTATAAGGCTTATCAGGGTTCAAAATAATTTTGGAGGCCAGTTTAAAGTATATATGCATACACATGCAGCCACACAAATGCACACAGTGGGAGAGATGAGCCAGAAGCCACTGACTAAGGCCTTGTTCATGCACTGACAGAAACAATAGGCTGACCATTATAAAGTAAGTGATCTCACAATGCACTACAAACGTTTACTTTATAAAATAAACTGCAAGTAAAATTGAACATTTTATTGTTATTTTATATTTCTGAAAAAAAATCTATAAAAGTTATTTCAACTAACATTCTGCTTCTACTTTTCATCCAGAAAATAACCTTTTTATGTTTCATTTAACAGATGTGTTGTTAAATTTTTTAAATACCAACTGAAATGACAACAAAAACCTGGGTAGACAGATCACAACAAGTCCTTATTATTCCAAGAGATATTGCCCTCATTCTGTGTTGCAGATCATATTAATGCTACAGGGGGCAATGGGTAAATTGTCGCCATTTTATATTTTTAATTTTGTGCATGTGTATTGTTTGTTTCTGATTTTGTTGACTGCACAGCATAGTAGGGTTTGTTGGGCACTGTCTGTGAGAAAAAGAGTGCAATGGCACAATTCACTCAACCTGAAATTTGAAAATAGCATGCTGTACTGCTTGGTATTTGTACCAGAAACTCTAATACAAACATTTCAGAATGTTTGCATGTCAATCTGAGGAGAGTGCAGAGGATTCAGAAAGAGTTGCATTATATATCCAATCAACATCATGGTGTTTGAAGTGATCACTACTTATGCTGATGTTATGCCTCCAATCATCTTCTCACAGAGCCTCAGACTCAACACAGAAGCTTACATCAAGTGCCTTCAGGAGGGTGACTGCTGGAAGACCCTATATCTAGCAACAGGACTCTGCACCATGCCACACAAACAGGAGAACCCAGTCATGGCTGTCAGACAATTTCTGCAACCACATCACACCTTAAATTTGATAATTGAACTCCCTAGACTATAACCCCCTTGATTATTATAGTTGGGGTGAATTTTGTAATACCAAAGATAAACTGAAGGCAAGGATTGTGGAAGTATTCACCAACATAAACAAGGAGACTGTCCAGAAGAGTTGCAGGAGATTCCAAAGTCATCTGGAGGCTGTGGTTGAAGCCAATGGCGATTTTATTGAATATATTTACTCTTTAGTATTTCAAGATATTTCCATTTAATCTTGGGAAATATGTCTGTTAAAATAAGATGTCATGTTTGTGTAATTTAGATGACAATTTATCCATCGTATTTGAACCCATCTACTTTTGCCCTTTTTCATGTGTAGAATTTTGTCATCAAAGAGAAATATTTCTTTCTCCAAAATTAGATGCTGAAATATCCTGATAACAACTGCCAGTTCAAAATGATCCTTGGAATGTTGACATTTCTCATCTCACATCCATATAGACATCAGCTTTTTTTTTAAAAAAAATGCAATAAAATTTAAAATGATTATTGTATTCTTTTTCTATTTTAAGTGCTATGTCTATCAGATAGTAATCAATCATGGCTCACCACAACTTCCTCTCTTTTGTTGCTCTATGTAACGTTCAGCCTTTTACAATCCCTATTTGTTCTTATTTTGTTTTCCAATTCTTTCAAAGTTGTTAACTAAATGATTTTACCATTCTTGCTTCCAGTATGTCCTGTGTGTATTAAATTATTTAGATCCCCTTTCGACATTGTTTTCCAGAAATTTCAAGTTCTCATGTTGTTCCTATTTTCCTCTTTTTGTGCCTGAGAAATTTCTGATACCACCTTTTTAATTGTAATTATTAGTCACCTTGAAGTCCCTACTTTTCTTAAAACTTCCTCATTGTTTATATGTTCTGCCATGGTATTCTCAGCATTCACCAGCAGATTCACATCTGCCATTTCTAGTCTATATGCAAGAAAAATGCACATCATTCATTGGCATATAATAGATATTTCATCATTCAGCATATTTTTTTATTCCCTATGAAATTGTCCTATCTCTTAATACAAAAACACCTCATTCCTATCTGTGTTCAGATTTTGGTCACAATTTCTGCTATCCATTACACTGCCTAGATAAATTTATGTATCTGCTTAATTTTGATTTCCCTGATATGGAGCTCACAATTTGGACAGCCTCTTTTGCTGATAACCATGTTTTCTGCTTTCTTACCTTTAATGCTTTTTCCTTGCAATCCTTGAATACCCTGATTTGAGATTGCACATATTAATATTTGCTAATACTATAAGGCAGCAATGAAAACTTAGAGAAATAATCATAATATTGCTAATGACATTTATTTGATAATTATTTTATTAAATGGTCAGAAAGTTAGAGAACAAAGACTGGTGAAAAATTATATTCACTATAATTAATAATTAACAACATTCAATTCTTTTTTTTTTCCCTGTACATAAAATTTCATTTATTTCTCACCTAATTGATGATTACCATATTCGCCCCCCCTCGAAATGACCTTAATAGTAAATCAATAATAAATGGGCTGAATTGATTTCCACATGAGGTTTGATTTTATTACCCACCTTCTAAAAAAAAAAATAAAAAAAATTCTACATTAAATTAATTGATTCTCAAAGAAATTGTCCAACTTGTTCACTTGCTTATCATTGATTATCAAATTATTAAATGTTCGAATTAAGAGTAGAAATATATTGGGGAGTGATGAATGGTTGAAACACCTTTTGTCTTTGAGTCTTATCAATCGATACTTCAAAATCAATAAAATGCTTATGCATTTATGGATTGCCTTTCACACACATTTATAAAAGGCAAATTTTGGTCTCTTTTTTTCTTCTTTTTGTTTTTTTGGTATTTTTATCTCCCTACCCTACCTCTCCATACACTCCTTTCTTGAGATTCAAAATACATGAAAGAGGTTTGACCTCACTAGCCATTTAACATTCTTAAACATTTTCAGACCTCCTCAAAGTACTGAGCGTTCAAACTTTTAAGACAAAATTATATTTTCTGAATTTCAGGGATAAGGAGTTATTTACATTAAGATTAATATCCTCATCTTTGTTGTTGTTATCATAACATTTTGGAAACATGTTCTCCAGCCTTCAGGTGTTATTAGATCTGGATAACCTTCACAAAGTTTTGAACTGGAGCTTTTTTTTTTTTTTTTTTTTTTTTCAGTCTACATTATTTAATCTTGCTAATTATTTTCATTCTGCTGTCTATTTTTTGTTTTAGTGCCACCCAGTTATTGTTAGCCATGGTTTCACACTGAACAAGAACCTAGTAGATTAAAGTGTTTGTTGTTTATATTTGGTCATAAATTTTGTGATATAGCTATTCCCTACATCAAGCAGTAGAGACTTTGTAGAGAGAGAGAGCTAGCAACAACTGAGCAGTACAAAAGAGAACAGCAGAAGAATGAGAGCAATCCGTTCCCGTAGATTAAATAAAGGGTTTAGTTTGAAATTGCCTGAAAGTTACTCAGATCAACAGACACCTGAAGAAGTTTCGAGAATACAACAGCTGAAATGTTGTCATAATAACAAAGAAAAAGACATTAGTCTGACTGAAAATAATTTAAATTGCACCTCATTCCAGAAATTCAGACAAAAAGACTTTTAGCTCCAATACAGGAAATATTTAAATATTTGCACCATTATCTTGAGGAAATATTAAGTTTCTTTTCCAAATTTCACAATATTCTTTTGTACCTAAATATTTTATAATTTCAAATTAGTGCAAACTCTAAAAAAAAAAAAAAAAATCATCTTTATTTGCAAAAAAACATTTTTAATCTTCCTTGTCTATTGTTTCATGAAATTTATGAAGATAAGCATATTTGATATTTACTTACACAATGTGATATGAACAGGTTGTACAATTCTCTGTAAATAATATAAAAAATATATTCTTTTTCTTTTTGCTTTAAATTTACAAGATGTAAAGCTGTTCTCTAAAGATGAGGGAATATGGGATTTCAGTTTTGGTCTTTCTTCAGATTGATCATATGTCTGCTGAGAAAATATAACTGATTTTAGTTTAAGTTAAAAAAAAAAAAAATCTCCACAAAGTAATAATCACCATGTCAGGTCCTGACCTGCTTAGGCCTGTTACTAACATGTAACCCAGTACATCCTTCTGCTTGGGTGGGTAGTTGGCATCTAAACCAGCTCCCCCACTGGCTTTTCTGCTGGTATGGAAGATGGCAAGTCACCTTGCAGGATAAAAAACAAAATCTGTCAAAGGGTAGATGAGTTTCTTACAGGAGTCAACATGTATGTATGTATGTATGTGTGTGTGTGTGTGTATATATATATATATATATACCCAAATACATGCATGATAAAAAATATACTTTTAACATATGCTATATTTATGCTCATTATCAAAGAAAGACTTTATGTAAATATAAGTGGATACTGAATTCAACACCTAGCACCAAGTTTGTCTCATGCTTGAATGCAATTTTTCAGGCTATGTGTATTGTGTTTTGGCTTGGCTCTTTATAAAAGCTGGTCAAAGGCACTTCGACATGGTGTAATGGTTAGCAAGCTTGTCTCACTTGATCGATTACAACAGAATAGTGAGTTTGATCCTCACTGGGTGCTTCACACTTTCAGCCTTGTACCACATCTAAGCTATGCTTAGAAAATCATTTTAAGTAGTGGGTTCGATCCTCACTGGTTGCCCATACTTTTGGCCTTGTGCTACATTTGAGCTACGCTTGGAAAATTACTATAAAAGCTGGTCAATGGTATATTTTGATTAAAAGGTCAATTTTATTAATGGTTATTAGATAAGTGGTTACAGTTATGTTTCAAATTATTTTAGAAGATATTAAGTAGTTATAATTGTGAATCTGAATGTGGTTATATGTAGCTATTTTATAGTGTTGATATCTTTTACTAGTTATTTATTATTGATGACTTGTTTGTTATTTTTTATTACATTTACTTATACATCTGAGAGCATTTAATTTGTTTATTTATTTAGAATTATTTTTATTCATTTTTTAGTTGGAGTGTTATCTTATTTGCTTAGTTTAAGGTATTGTCTTTGTCTAAAGTATGTTACATTATCTGCATTGTCTATAGTATATACATTTGCATTTATCATGGTGGTATTTCACTTTTAGTTTTTGATTTTTAAGTAACACAGTAAAAAATTGTTTCTGTCTGCATTTTGAAATAAATTTTGATCATTTATTTAGTAATTTGTGTTGATATGGGCTGGTAATTATGGCTATTTTGTCCTCCTCCACTGTAAAATCAGCAGATAACAAAGAAAAAATATACAGAGGAGTAACTGAAGGACCCTGGAAACAAAGAAAATGCAGATACAAAGCATCTTTAACAAATAGTAAATTTGTGAACAGCATAATGCATTCTAAACATATCTGTCAATTTAAAGATAAATTACACCAAGTAACAGTATCAACCTACAACAATAAATCCAAAAACTGTAAACTCAGTTTAGATGAAAGAGTGCAGAATTTAAAACTCACAAGACACTGAAGGACAGTGGGACAGAAGAAAACGTGGAATAATATACCTAATGAGAATCCATAAATAGGTGGCAAAACAAGGACTGGGGTGAATCGAAAAAAGAAAAAAAGCTTTACTAGGAGCTACAAAGGATAAGAAGTTGTGGGAAACCTATGATCGCTCATGAATTGAAATAAAATGGCATATAAAAGAAGAATAAAAGGAATGAGGTTGGTAGGTATGCGATTTACAGAAGGTAGCGGAGAAAAGACTAAATATCAATTACAAAATAGAATGTGTGGTTGTTAACAAAAGGAACAGCCCAAAATGCAACATTGAATTTTTTTTTTTTTTTTTTTAAATCATTTCACTCCAAGCAAGGTGAGAATGCCACAAGTACACAGAGAGAGTGAGAGAAAAGACTGGGTAGGGGAGGATTGAGGAAAGATAAAAGATAACAGGATTCAAGAAAATAGATGATGGCAATTGACATTGCATTTAAATTTTTGAAGATTGTAGTTTCCAGTGAAGAAAGTAAATTAAACAGAGTTCCACAGGTGGGAAGTGTGAGAAAAGAAACTGATGGAGTTGAAGTGGCAGTTACATTTATCTATTTCAACAGTAAATGCGTAGGAGCTAGATGCCAGTCCAGTAGCATGCTTAAATTCACATAGTTGGAGCACCAAGGAAAAATGCTTGTCAAAGCAGTTGCCATGAAAACATTTGTAGAAAAGACAGCGGGAAGCCATGTCACATTGGTGAAAGATGCATTCCAAAAGCTAAGTAAAGTATTAAGAAATAGAAAAAATTAATTAGAAACAAAGAAAAGAGTAGTGACCTGTTATATAATATCGGTCCTCCTATATGACAGTGACTATTGTACAATCTCTGCACAGTGACTTGAAGCAACTGAAATGTGGTTCTACAGAAGGATGCTGAGAATATCATAGACTGAATATGTGAGCAAAAAAAAATTTGAGTAAATGAGAACAAAAGGGACACTTATACTTAACATGAGGAAGAGACAGTTGAAATTTCTATGTTACATAATGAGGAAAGAAGGCTTGGAAAATTTGATACTCACAGGAGTGATTGAAGGCAATAGGGATAGAGGAAAGTAATGCATAACCTACCTTGTGAACTGAAATAATGGATGGGAGAACCCAATTTATGTGAGATAAAAAAAAACAAGATAAAAGAGCTACAAAGGACAAGAAATTGTGGCAGGCCATGATCACCAATGTCTTGACAGTTCACTATATATAGAAGTTGTTTGATTTAATTTTTCATATTCAGTAGTCTACTTGCAACAAGGAAAACATTAGGAAGAAAAGGAAAGAATGTTTGAATTTTCCTGATTGAATGTGTGTGTGTGTGTGTGTGTGTGTGTCAGTGATCAGCCGTGTATAGAATAAAATGAACAAACACAAGGCTTGAAATAACTTTAACAGATTTTATTCATGGCCAAAAGAGTTTACTAAATAGTGGTATTTTGTGGAAAAAAAGTTAGGTTTCTCCATTAACAGAGCTCTTCCCTTGAGTAGATCTTTCAAAGAGAGATTTATTATCCATTGTTCCTACATCAATTGTGAAATCTTTAATTCAAGCTGCCATTACTGCTACAGGCCTTCTGCTACAAGATTGTGATTTTTTTTCCTTTGGGTAAGTGTCTCAAAATGAGATTTCTCCTCTTGTTCCCATGTGGTACAAGAAATCTCAGGTTCAAGCTGCCAGGACTGCTACCATTCTTCTGCAGCAAGGGTTGTGAGTAGTTGTTTGAACTGGCCTTGAAGTTATCAGCCACTGAATAGGAAAAGTGGGGGGGAAAAAAGTCCAAATATGGATCAGTCAGCATTTCTGGGATTTCCTTTTGTTCCTTGCTGATTATTTCCATTGTTGCTACTGCTGAAAGTAAAGAAGCCCCTCCCAACATGCTACAATAGCCAACAAGTGAGAGATTATAAGACTCATGTGATGTTGGCTTGAAAGAAGTAATGGATTTGAACCGTCTACCTTTGAGAATCAATGAAATTAGAGATATTTGTTTTTGCCTGTTTTTCTTTTTTTTCCTTTTCCTTTTAATTTTTCTTTCAAAAACAGAAGAATTTTACAAGATCACATCACCAGTGAATGTCAATCATTTATTTTTATTTCAAACCATATATAATAGTCTGAAAATCTCAGCTTTGTTCTTTCAAGTTTTATTCATATATTATCTCATATTCAATAATATTCTCCAAAATTTGAACCAAACAATTTATTCAAGTAGCATAAGTAAATCTATATGAAATAAAGGATTTAGTTTCAAAATTCTGAACATTTCTACTTAACTTTTCTTTAATTATCATAAAAAAGAAAGATATTTCAAGAAAGATATTGAGTGGGAGAAGCCCCATGCTTTGAGTTCCCAATAGGCACTCAAAGCATGGGGCCTCCCTGTCCATCAAAATAAAGGAAAATTCAGTGTCCACTTTGTGATTATGGAATATCACTAGTTTGGTTTTCAAGGCATTGAATGTGGCCAACCAGTTTTTCCCCTACCGAGTTGTTAGACTTATGTCAGAAGAATATTTTAAGATGTTTTTCTTAATAATTCACCAAAGCATTTTTAATAGTATTGCTGATCATTGGAAATAATTGTTATTCAACAAATGTTATTCATGATGACAGAAAGTCTAATGACCAACAGTCACATTGTTAGAATGTACAACAAGAATTGTTCCAAAATAATTTTATGAAAATTTAATTCCAGAACTAAATTGTAATGATTCTTTTTTAAATTTTAACTTCATCTCGTGATTATTTTCCTCACAAAGGAAGAAGAGACTTAAGGTAACAGGAATGTAGTTCTTTAGAAGAATGTGACAAATACCATGGTCATAACATGTAAACAATGAGGAAGTTTTAATTAAAATCAAATCAAAAATACACTTATGTGTAGAAACAAAAAGAAACAGTTGTAGGTCACATAATGAGGAAAGAGGGTTTTGAAGAATTTGGCATTCAAAGCATATAGTGAATTGGGGCAACTGAGTAACCTAATTAATCAGTTTGTGGCAGAAAAGAAACTAGGATGAATAGTAAGGGGTAAACATTGCTTTGAGCTTCACAGAATAGAAAATTGTGGAGAACCATGATTGCCACGTCCTGAAAGGACACGGCACATAGAAGAAGATTATGATTAACATTTTATGAATAGTTTATTAGTCAGAAAAGCCAGTTATCTTTATTTTTCTTTCAGACTTAGCTGATATCATTATTATTATTATAGTTATAAGTGCCTCAAGGCAGATAAGGCTTCTGGTGAGTTTTCTGTAATCAAATTTTTTCAGAGGTTGGGGGTGATTAGCTTGAAGCCTATCTCCTGCCTTCTGAGGATGGGTTGGTTTTGGTTGGGATATATTCCTTACCTATATATTCCCATGCTAAGCAGTTCTAGTGGGTTGGAAATTCAGTATTTTCTTTCTACACTAGTTGCCAATCAGGGCTGAAGAACCCTGTCTGCCATAATATTTAATCCATGGAGAAAAGATGGATATATACTTTACTCAGTAAATGTAACAAGCGCATCTGGAATTCAAACTCAACTTGCTAATTTCTCATTCAAAGCAACTAATTATTACACCATTTACACATCCTAGATGATCTCATGAACAATGAATTACATTTAAATTATTTTCCACTTCATTGCTGTTTGCTTTTTCAAAATATTTCAGTACATTTTCCACAATTCTAGTTGATGAATCATAAAAAGCTGAACAGTGGATAAAAATACATGGAAAAAAGGCTAGAGAATAATATATTATAATAATATAAAAATGAAAATATGTTAATGAAAGAGTTTAGAAATCATTAGATCTGGAATAAATCATATTTTATCCAGTCATAGATGGATAAATAACATTTCTAAAAACAATGTCAAAATTTCATTAACTCATAATGATTGAAAAAAAAAAAAAAGTATTTTTTCTAACAAATAAAAGCAAAATATTTTAATGTTAATGGTAATTTTCTTAATATTCTTTGGCATTCATTGCTAGAACAACCAGTAGCTTACGGTCAAATCACACTGAAACACCGGTTCTCGTTCGATCACTGAAGTTAAGCATCGTAGAGCCTGGTCAGTACTTAGATGGAGGACCGCTTGGGAACACCTGGTACTGTAAGCCCCCAAAGTCCAACCCTTACTTCACAGTCGGTGGGGGGTGTAAACGGTAGTGTCAGAGCTATGCCGCCCGGAACTTCCAAGGCGGACAGGTCTGACACACACACCGGCTAACAAGGGCTCTGGTGAAAATCCAAGGAGCGTCTGCATCGGTAACCGGCGGCTTCTGGTCGTTCCTGTCTCTGCATCTGTGGGAACCCCACGGCAAGCAAGAACATTATTCAAGTAGGCCTGGGTACCCTACTTCTGTAATTTATCCCAAGAATCTTCTTCTCATAACAGGAAGAAGCCGGCTCAATCTGCCCAGGGTGAATGCCGCATCAGTACAGTACAATAGAACAACCAGTGCTGCTTCAGTCAGGTTTTTCTTCACTCCCTAGCCATCAGGCTGGAATCTAAGTGTAGTATCTGTTCTTATCTCTAATGGTAATATTAGCTGTTCAGTTATAAGGTAACAGCATTTATGAATGAGCAGTCAGTTCTACTTTTGAATGAAATTCATAAAATTGTTTTAGTAAAATAATTTTTCCAGGAAAATAAGTTTCTCAAGTCCAGTAGCTGTTATTGCTCTCTCCAGTATTGATGGTGTTTTCCTACCTAATCTTTTGTAATGAATGTGGAATATCAACATTCTAATTATATTAATATTCTCTCAAGTTACATACAACCCATTTTAAAAGTCATCAAGTGACGTGGTTTCTTTTATTTGATAAATTACTTCATTTTTCATTCCATGACATTGAAAGAAGAATCTTTGCTGTGACCAAGCACTTCACTCCCTGATCTGATCTGAGAAAGTGGTTGTATAAAACTCACAGTTGATGTTTGGTGCCAGTCTGATGAGATTATTTAAGAATGGATATTTTGCAAAACAAATTTTTGTATAGTATAGAATCAGCTTTTGTCAACTATACTTGAATTTTTTTTAGATATTTATAATTTGTACTTACTTTTTTACTGACTACATTCTCATGTGTTATTTCAGTATAGGCCTTCTCACTTGTACATTGGATGTACTTTTCAACCATTTAAAATAAATTTTATTACAATATTCCTCATGTTAACCTAGAAATCCAGTAACATGGAAAGATCAATTTCCCTACTAATTCTACCATTGATTATACAATGAAAAAGCAAACAAATACTCATGCAACATAGAAATATCTTAAGGGATCTGACCTACAGAATTTGCCATGCAATGTTCCTGGCATATAATTCATAGACAACTACTTGAATATTCTTTATGGAGCAATTTCATTTTCAATCGTACAATTATCATTTTTTTTTCTTATGATAGCATAAAACTGAAGATTATGTGCGACATACTGAAAATATATATGAAGAAGCCACTTTAGAAATTGCTTATAACAAAATGAAAAGTCACATCTATTTTGGATGAGTGCTACTGTTCTCATAGCTACATTCAATATATGTTGAATGAAAAACCAATTCTCTGATCGAATACATGATTGAATCCAGCAGTTCAATTAGAATGGTTCATTGTTGAGTATTTTTTCTGGAAACACATCTGCCATGATCTTAGCCATAAACCACTGACAATGAATGAAAAGAGTCATGAAATGATATCTATATTGATTAGAGTTGATGGTGTAAAGCACCAATGAAGTTCTTACATTCACAAACTTTTAGGATAGGCTTAGCACTAATGTTAGGAGCTTCAAGATGTTCTGAAACTGTTAATTTTTTGAAAATGAATACTTTTTTTCTATTTTTTTCTTCCTTGAGTCCTTTGTTAAAACCAAAAAAATGTATTAGCCTATCTTGATTATTTCAAATATTGGGAGTGAATGCTTAAACTGTTGCATTTTCATTAATGATCTTGAAAGTTAGGTTTGGTACTTTAACATTGTTCTGAAATTTGTTGGTTTTCTTTTAGCATTCATCTGTTTTACAATGAGAGATTTTTATTTGCCTATCTTCCTGAAGGGAGAAAATTCTTTTGAATTTCACAAGATACAGCCAAAATCCATTTTGCAATTGAAGTGTTATTTGCCTATCCATATATGTTTGCACACACATATATATATGGACACACATTTTTTAAAATGATGTTCACCCTATACAAGGCCTAAGTGCCACTCCAGAGGGTTACAGACTTAGAAGTAGAGTTTATGGGGATATGTTGTTTGGTTGTTTTTGTTTAGTGACATCTCAACCTCTATGGGTTATTTAATGCCAAAATATAAATATCTTGTATAAAATTTTTTATTTCCAATTTTGGAGATAATAATAAATAATTTGCATAGTGGAGTACCGACCATATAAATATGGTTGGTACCGGGAAGAGAGGGAGGAATCAAGAGATTCAACCAGAGACTCTGCCCGACTGCAACTCAGTCAACACATTCTCCAGGAACGGTCTTACCAGGAATATACAAAAGACTATATGTAAATATTGTGTACACTTTCTTGTTTCAATACATTTTGTTCTAAGTACATTTTGTGTTGCATTATTATTCCATGCATTAGTCAAGTTTCAACACTAATTAAAACGTATCTGTGTTGGGAAGAGAAGAGGTGGATTCATACCTTCCCCAAGAGTATTTGCATGAGTGAATATAACAAACCCAACTGGAATATGAACATGGCTCTTCAATTAACAATTCCAAGCCATTATCCTTTATACTATTGGCACATCTAGGTACTGACCAGGCTCAACATTGCTTAACTCCAGTGATTGTACGAGAACCAGTGTTCCTACATGATGTGGTCGTAAGCCTGGGGATATGCGGGTAAGATAAATGTTGACTCTATAGTTGAACAGGTGAAGATTGCATTGATTGGGAAACATCCTCTTGGGAGCCAATTCCACAAAGGAGTTGTTTTTAGGAAGTAGCTGCTCAAGTGGAACTTACATCTCACCAATGAAATATGAAGGAAATGAGGGTGGTTTACGACAATGTGGGTTAGAACTGGTGGAAATAAAGAATGCTGTTCATCTGAACATTTTCCATGGAAATAGTGATAGAGCAGTGAGAGGCTTGAGACATTTTGACTGTAGTAAAGGATTTGTAGGTTGGAAAAAAATTCCCCACCCATGAGGATGTGGAGACTCTTTTGAATATCTGGACTGGAAAGTAAAGACTGGATAACAGTACTCCATTTTCAGTCTGATCTGACTTTTGTAAAGATAGAGGATAGCAGAAGTCAGATACTTACTGGAGTGGTGCAGAGAATCAAACATTTTTCTCCAGTATCTTTAACAATGAATTTTATGTACATGTTCCACTTTAGGTTTGGCTTGAGTAAAGGAGGCCCAATGCTTTAAGTACCTATTGGGCATTCAAAGTATGGGGCATCCCTGTCCCTCACAATAAATGAAAATTCAATGTTCACCTGGTGATGATGGAACATCACTAGTTTGGTTTTCAAGGCACTGAATATGGCCAACCAGTTTTTTCCCCACTGAGTTGTTAGACTTAAGTCAGAAGAAAGATCAGCTGCCAATCCCAGGTCATCTAGTTTATTTTGAATTTAATCTACAAAATTATTTTGAATTTGAAATCATAAGGTATCTATATTTATTAAGAGAAA
Source organism: Acanthosepion pharaonis (assembly GCA_903632075.3). Lineage (NCBI taxonomy): Eukaryota > Metazoa > Mollusca > Cephalopoda > Sepiida > Sepiidae > Acanthosepion > Acanthosepion pharaonis. Next base: position 648,606 of record CAHIKZ030000452.1, read on the forward strand.
ATATGTATACTGATGTATTTCATTGTTTTATTTTTAAAATTACAGAATCTTTTTCAAGTTCTGAAAATTCTTTGATGGAATCCTTTCCTTAATACTGTTAAAAATTTTACTTGTATTTTTAATTACATTTTATTCCTTTTTTTTTTTCCTTTTAAAACTCTTGCTAATTTTTGTTTTTGATAGTAAATAATAAATATTTGGCAAACTTGGACCTTTGTGTCTGCACAAAAAATGGAGTATCAAAAGGGTAGTTTCTCCCTTGTCATTGCTATTATTTTAACTAATTTCACTATTTGGCAATATTTATTATATTAAAAAAGTGATTTTTAAAATTGTATTATAACCTAAACATATGACAAACGTGAATATATTCATTTTTTGTTCTTGAAAATTAACAACAAAAATATTAAATATTATTTATTTATTAGATTGATTATTTACACTATTTATTAGATTGTTTAATGGAATGATTGGCAAGACCATTAATTACTAATCAATTTGAACTTTATAAAATGGTAAATAATAAAGATTTCCTTATAGTTAATTTATATATTTTAATAATTTAGTAAATGCTTATAAATTTATGAATAAAAATTTGTTTGCATATTTCTTTATAAACTGGAAAATGATAAATATTGCATTGCATTAGTCTTAATGCAGTTTTATTAGTTTTTAGAATTTTTATAAGTTTAAAATTATTCTTGTAAATAAACAACAATGTTTTTGATATTTTTGTTAATTCTCAAAAATAAAAAAAATGTATAAATTCACTTTCATCATATGTTTAGGTTTTATTACAATTCTAATCCTAACATTTAAAACAATAAACATTACCAATGAGTGAAGGTAGTTTAAATAATAGTGGTGTCAAGGGAAAAAAAAAACACTTTTGATACTCTTTGCAGACACAAAGATCCAACTTTGCTAAATATTTTCTACATCCCCAAATTAATATAACACTCCAAAGGTATTTTTAAATTTCTTTATGGATGCCTTTAAAATTTATCAGTTGAATGAAAATAGAAAAGTGGAGTAAAAAAAAAAATGTCTATAATAAATTTTAATTCAAAGAAAAGAGCAATTTGGATTTCTGAAAACAAAAAAACAGTCATATTTTGAGGTCCTCTAATTTACCAGCATAACGTTTTTTTGGATATCTTATTAAACTCAAATTTATGCCTTAAGTGGATTGCATATCACAAAATGTTTATTTGAAATCAGATAATTTCCCAAATGTAACCCAAATTTACAATTAAGTAAACAATTCAAATAAGGGTCAACTATGATTGGATAAGATTTCTTGTTGCACTGTACTGATAAAAATCCTCTGTGTCATACTGTTTTGCTCTATATAGCACTAAATCAAAATATATTCCCATGTTACCTTTACTGTAAGAGTTAGCAATCACATTTCCAAAACTACTAGCATAGTAGAATCTGATTTTCAATGGTTTTCATATATATAAAGTCTTGTACTAAACTAATCTTAATACATCTAAAATCTCCTTAGTGTGAAACAATAGTGAACAAGCTAGTCTAACAGACCAGTTGGTTACTACAATTAACTTAATCTTCACAAGGTACATTCCTGTTCTGCTTTTATGATCTATAAGCATAAAATCTCAGTGGTTTCCAAAGATTATGCTTAAATATTTAATAATTAAAATTTATAGTTAAACTGAAGTTGAGTAATTTCTGAGACAAAAATTCCTAACATAACATGTTGTTATTTCTTGAATGTACAATTTACTGTTAAGATCATCCTGTGTATGAGGATAACCTACATCCACCAGCAAGGCCTCAGGAGGTTTTGAGGAACATGAAACCACTTCTTAATTGCTGTTGTTCCCAGATCCACCCTTACTTGGGGTGGTAGCTTCTGCTAGGGAGCCCAGCTATGGGTAAATAGTTAACCCCCAAACTTGGGTCAAAACACTATGAAGTTATAAAAAGATTTATCGTAAAATACCAGCAATACATTTCTGCAAGTAAATAAAACTACAAGCAATACCTTTTTGTAAAATAAATTAAAACTTAGCACTAAATGACTCATAAGGAGTTGATATGCCACTAAACTAACAAAAATAAATAAATACTGTTAAGAATATGTATTGTAATCTAGGGTAGGTTACTGAATAGAATAATCACACAAAGGTTGGAAATGAACGAAATTACTTAAGACAAGAACAACACAGATAAGATTCGCAAGTATCACATAGAAGTAGACGTCAACTGCTAGAAGTGAATCAAGTGAATTCCACAATGAATCTCCAACTGCAGGATATCTACCAAACTGCCCCACAGACAATGCTGAACTTAATGTGGAATATCTGAGCCCATAGGCTCGGCTAAAAATTCCCTGTAGACACCATATAAAATGGGGTCGGGTAGCCGTTTCCTGAGACAAGACTCTGCCCTTTGACATAGCCTTGTCTGGGAATCCTCTCTGTCCGGAGGCAGAGAGTTTGACCATCAGAGCTGGAGATGAATCTCCAACTACAGATCCACATACAGCATTTATGACTGTATTTATGTGAATGGGGACATACCCATTATTGTCTGTAGGTATGCTACAACAATAAAATGTTAAAACAACAAAAGCTAGGCTACAAACCAAATATATAATCAAATCATGATGTTAGCTCATCATGAAAATTTAAACAGGAATCTTTAGTCTTGGAAGCAATATCCAGTGCTTCACCAATCACTTTACTGTTGTTAACTGTTAATGAAGCCTAATTTCATAAGAGTGTTTTTTTTTAATCATTTCACCCCAAGCAAGGCAATAATGCCACTAGGATGCAAGGGGTTAAAGCAAGAGAATGAAGAGACTGGTAAAAATAAAATTGAATTAATTTTTGGTATTTAATAATTTTATGCAGTATAAGACTATAAATATAGGGCATCGATTTGCTGCTTGAACCAACTTACTCATCTTGGGTATTATACATAGAATTTATCAGCTCAGGGGAAGAAATGTACAAGTAACATAAAAGTAAATAAGGCTGATGAATATTAACAGATAGGAGTTATCTCTGCTAAACATATCATGTAAAATAAAAATAAGCTTCCTCCATGGATTGAATAAAGATCACTGAATACATTAAAACACCTGATAGGTTCTTATGACAGAGCAAAAAATGCTTCACAGCATTACACTTCAAAAGAGACAAAGTTCAGAACACTAAATAAGTTTCATGCTTCCACAATCATCAGGCAACCAGAATTAAAAAAACAAAACCTTTTTTTGTATAGATTTCTTTGTTTATTTTTGTATTTCAGGTCACCTGATGATCGTGGGAATGTGAAACTTAATTAGTGATCCAATCTTCCAGTAGCAGTGGTCTGTAAAATTGATTGCTAATTCATTTCAAGATGCCTGAATGAATTAAGTTTGTTTTTTTTCTTATAAATTAGCACACTATCTGATGATTTCTCTCTGATGAGAATATCATTTTTGTAAATGATTGATGTATCTGTAGATAGGACAAAGTCGAGATTGAATTCTTTTTTGTAAGTAAAAACATATCTTAAAATTATAGGCACAAATAGGATAAATATTTGCCCATGTACAGATTTTGTTTCATGAAATGCTATCATAATTCCATGTTATTATTTTTGTTATGCTTGGCTGTTTTCTTTCAAGATATGGTATTCAAACTGACTTTTACAATTAGTTGAAAACTATTATTCCTCAAGCTCTACAAATTCTTCTAAAATCTTTTGAAATAAAACTTACGAGAGCTCTTAATAGAGAATGTAAAGTATTAGAAATAAAAAATATATATTTAATAGTATAAGAATTTTCTGGTTTATAAACTAAAATCATTTCTTTTAATCTTTTATTGAAATTTTCAGCTTTGTTTTAACTATGAGAATTTGTGCCTTTAAAAGCATATTTCAAATTATATTTATTAAAATCATATAACATTAGATTATATTTCATTACTAGTGGCTTTTAACTCATTGACTTTACCATTTTTTCTTAGAATTTTTCTTTTACTTGGACACAGGCACTTAAAATTGGATGGACTACATTTCAGTCCTAATATGGCTTCTCCTTAATGTACTCAGCTAACTTTGGTGTATAATTGTGTCGCCTTTTTTTCATTTTCGTCTTTTACAACAAATTTCTTGCCACAGTATCATATTTTGGGAGGGCATGTAGCAAATTTCTTGGTGTAAATGTTATGCTAGCTAAGATATTTTTCACGTGTCACTTTTTTCTTTTTCGTAATAGAATTTTGTTGTGTCTATCAGACAATGTAGGCAACAAAGATGAAGAAAAATTGATTTAGAAAACATTTTTCCTCCTGCAGATTTCTTTGTTTCCTTTTTGTAGTTTTATCATTACTAATTTTGTTAAAGAAATCTTGTAAAGCTGTCTGTCTATTTGGAAGAAGCTTCTGCAAGATCAAAGAAGTTGATAGGTTAATGTTTCTGGTAGATCTAACTTGATTCATTCATGCAAGTTAATGTTATTGCATACAAGTACACCGTCCTGCCCCTCAGAGGAACATCTTTGCCTTATGCTGCAAGTGCAGCTCATTGACACTCAGTTTTCTTTGTTAAAGCCAAATTATTCTATTTTCCGCTTTGATATCTTCATAGTGGAAAAGCAATTTTAGAAGAACTGGCAAAACACAAATAACCAAGATTAACACTGTCAAATTATTCAATGAAAACATACAAAATTAAGTAAAAAAGAAACATCTATATGATAATAATGTTTAGTAAAAGGTGTTGATGAATAGTTTTTGGCATAATCAAGAAGTGATTAAAAAAAATATTATGTTTGGTCAGATTTCAGGAAGGGGGTCAGATCAGGAACTTTTCAGTGCCATTTGTATATACAACAAAAGACAGGAAGCTGTGAATAACTATAATCATCTATATCCTGAAGATTAATAGATTGACAGGTACACATTGAAATAGACTGGTATACTGACTTGCCAAAATTCATAGGATATATCCCTCATTGGTGATGTGCACCAGCTTAACATGGTCAAAAGATAATACAATCTTAATAGCTGTCCACAGCTTTCTGGTATTTATTGGTGCAGGTTCTTGCATGCAAATCAACCTTTCTATTGCATCAATTGCGCTTTTTAAAACAATTCTGGGTGACATGGTCTCAGTGACATTTTGCATTATTTTGATGGAATAACCTATTTCTGTTGAGGAACTTGGACTCTATGAATAGGTGAAAATGGTAATAAAACAGGGTACCTTAGCAGTCATCAGTCAGTGACATATTGAGGTAAACCAGCAGTTCCACCTTATTCCAAATGATGATACCATTATTGAACTACCAACAGTCTATATTGTGCCTTATTAACAACTGGAGTCAGTACGATACCATACCCAAAATCTTCCATCAGCATGAAACAATTAGATCTATGAGTGACGGGATCATAACTCATGATATCAGCCTTCCAGTGTTATTAGTCTGGCAGGTTTTCTGCTTTCATCTCATTGACACAAAAGGATATTGATGTAATTGGATGTGCATGTGGTACCAGTGAGGCCTACTTCTTTTATGTGACGTCTCTTTATGACATGGGTGATCATGGCTCTCAACGACTTACTATTGTTCATAGTTCTAATGTTTGTATCATTACTCTCCCTCCCAGTCCCTATTCTGCTATCCATTTGCACAAGCTTGTTATTTAGGATACTCGCTGTTTTCCTCTGCCCTTCAATATGTCCTGTGAGTGTTAAATTCACCAAGTCCTTTTTATCTCATTATGTCCCAGGAGTTTCAGCTGTTGCAGATTCTAAGTATAAGTATTATTTTTGTTCCCATTTTTCTTAAAACTTTTTTGTTTACATTTTCTCTCTGTTGTACTCAGAGCATACTTCTATAGAACCACACCTGTTTTGTTTCAAGTTTCCTCTTCAGCTGTGAGTAAGCTGTCCAGTATTCACTGTCACACAGATATTTATCTTTTATAGGGGGTTAAGCACTCTTCTTTCTAACAAAACTTTCTGTGTGTCACTTGTTTCTGTTGCAGACTATTCTAGCCAAACCTCCCTCCACATGGTCATTAAAGTTCCATGATCTGCAGAAATGCCTTACATCAAGTATTCCTCATACACACATGATACAATAGATAAAGAGATATTAGATACCCTTACAATTTTAGAAATGCAGTGTCCCACAGGCACACACTATCATGTCCTATTCAAACTCCAGTATTTCACGTTGCCTTGTCACGAGTACTAAAGTGAAGTGAAGTGAAGTGTTGCGCCTTCATACATTGCAAATCATGAGAGTCCATAATAATATATATATATATATATATATATATATATAATCTCAACATGTTTGATCAAAAGGGAGGGCAACACATTGATTTTTGAAAATGCAACGGTTGAAAGTACTTGAACAAGTTTAATAAAATTTTAAACTATAGACAATTTTGAGCTCAATACTCAACATCTTATTCAAAAATTGTAAAATTACAATAAAAAATTAGACAGACCTTGTTTTCCTATATTTTTAATATGTTGCTTCAATATTAATGTGTGTAAAATCATAAACTAAGCTAAATAAATCTGTAGTTTCTAGATATGGTGATCATTTCATCTAAACATGCATGCACATCTTCCTCTCTGTCATTCATATGTGTATATATATATATATATATATATATATATATATATATATATATATATATATGTGTGTGTGTGTGTGTGGGCGCATGCAAGTAAGGTATATTTAAGCATTAAGTATTCATCAAAGCAAGTTTGATTAAAATAATTTGAAACTGGATAAACATGACTGTCATAATTTTAGAGTTGATTGTGGTTATGGATCACCTTCTTTCATCTCTACATTCCATTGCTCTGACACTTTTTTTAAATGTCTTTTATTCAATTTTGAGCAGCATGAAAGTTTTGTGGAGTTTAACATTACTCAGATACAATCATGACAACTTATATTTCTAGAAACAAAACCACAATGATTTCTTTCTTTAAGCTTTTGAGATAAGGTTTGTTTTATTTTATTTTTTTTTTTTTTTAACAGTGTAGCATTTTCAAAATTAGATATATTTTCATTAGTTTTTTAACATCTACATTTTTTTTGTATTCTATCACAAGATTTTAGATAGTCACTGTGGGAATCAGAATAAATTAATATAATTTCGAAATTTGCTTTTATGGTTGGAGCTTTGACCAGTTAGGCTACCAATGTTATCATCTATTTTCTGATTTATTAGTTTGAGTTATAAGTAATTTCAATTTTTGGGAACCATTTGTAATAATAACTCTTTCATCTTAACTACTAATCAAACAGGCAGGTAAGAATAAATCTGGAGTACATTAATATACCTTAGATTTTATATACAGTGGCAGTATACACAGTGGATTAAAGCAAAAACGTTCTACTTTGTAGAAGAAGGCTGCACACAACAAATATAACATAAGAAATAAACTCTGGAACTCAGCTGGCCTGTTTTACTCAACCATTCATATTCACCTGACCTGCACCATCCAATTATTTCCTTTGGCAATCACTGCAAATCACTTTGATAGGAAAAAACTCTTCTCTAAAGAAAGCCAGAATCATGAGTTCATCAAAATCTTTTTCACATCAGAACCTGTGAAATTTTAGTCAAAAGGTACCAAAGAGCTATCCGGTAAGTGGGTATCAGTTCATTGCAAATAGTGGTGAATGTATAATTGAATAAAATTGATGTAATGGAATAACTAGTAACCCCCATGAATGATTACATTATAGGTAGTAAGTACCTATAAAGTCTACTGTCAATGAGAGACTTAGTCAGAGAGAGAGGAAGGTGAGAGTGAGATGATGCAAACATGTCTGGCATTCCAATTAGTGGCACTCACTAATAGATTGACTTGTGTGTATAACTACCATATTTCATATTGTACTTTTTTTGTATAATAAACCTTTCTTCTAGTATCCACCTGGTGTTGTGTTTATTCCCTTAGCACAAAATATAACAAAAATGTAATTGCAGTTTATTTTTGGAATTGTAGAGTTGATAAGCAAAACCGAAAATTATTTATGACTCGGCCCAATATTTTTCTCCCTCAACTGGATCTGTTTCACACTGCTTTTTTCATTACCTTGTAATTTCTCTTAAACTGCTAGATATAATTTCCATTTATAGAATAAGACAGAGGTGTACAGAGGCCTCACACTAGGTCAATACAAAATTAGTAGTTCCAATTTTGAACGACCGTATGCTTGAAAACCACAATGATAATGGATAAAATGAGAAATCCTAAATAATAAAACAAAATTATTACCCTGGAGTGTGCATATCTCTGGGGCATCTTCTATTGATTACCACATTTCTTCCAAAGAGATTACGATGAATGAAGAAATTTCATTGGTCAATAAAGAAATGGTGTGGTTCATACAAATGTGTCACAAAGTGAAATACGGTCACTATAGCAAAGCAGAGAGATTTTTATAAATGGTTATACTGTCCAATAAGAGGCAAAAGTAAAATCTTGATTGGGGCTAAAAACTGTTTAAGGGAAAGGAAGTTAGCTATTGGTAACCAGTTCAGCTCTCAAGAAATAATAACTTTGGGTTATATTCAGAATAAAAATAGGATTTTGAAGAAATGGAAAGATAGAGCAATATAAGCATTCAAATACATTCACAGATGGAGAAAAGACTTGAAGAAACAGAAATGTTCTATAAAAGGATGAAGAGAATAATATGGACTAAACATGTGGACAACGATGAATTTTTAAAGAAAATGGAAACAAAAAGGGCATTTAGCATCATAAACAGGTAGTTGATATTTCTAGGGCACATAATGACGAAAGATGGCTTGGACAACTTAACACTCAGAGGACAATTTGAAGGCAAGAGGGAGGAAAGAAATCAATGCATAACCTACCTAAAGAGCTTATGTAAATGGATGGCAGAACAGGATTTAGGAGAGATAGCATAAACACAAAATTTACTGAGCAATACAAAGGGTAGGAAATTGTGGAGAGACATGATTGCCAATGTCCTGAAGTTGATATGGTACATAGAAGATATGGCAGATCTAAATTTAGATTATCAGTCAATTCTCTATGTCATGTTCTTTCAGGATGGAGGCAATCATGAACCTCTCATTAACATTTGATCCTTTACCATACCTATTTTTTCTGTCATCCATTCACTCAAGTACATTAAAAAGGTTACTCGCTGTTCCCCTGTGTCTCTTGCCTTCAGCATGTCATGTGAGTATTAAATTACTTAGTCTTTACTAGGCATCACAGAAATTTCATTTATCTCTTTTCGATTTAAAATATCAGTTTCTTTGTAGTTCATATTTTCCTTAAAATTTGTTACTCTTATGGATGTTCAATCCATGGGATTCTCAGCATCCTTCTGTAGAACCATATTATTGTTGCTTCAGATCTCTTTATCTGTGAGGAGATTGTACAGCATTTACTGTCTTATTAGATATTAGTAGTTGAATACATTTTTCTTTTTTTCAAGGGATATCTTCTGATCTGTTCTTCTACTTTTACATGCTGTATCCATTCAGGACACTGGTGATCATGGCTCTCCACAATTTCCTTTTAATTCATAAGTTTTTATAAATTTTTCCTTTTGTTATTGCTCCTAATCTTTGTACTGTCATTCACTTACTCAAGCTCACTAAAGATGTTATGAGTTGTTTTCCTCTGTTCCTCTTGCCTCCAGTTTGTTCAGTGAGTATCAAATTTTCTAAGCCCGTTTTCATCATTATGTACCCTACAAATTTCGCCTATATATATATATTTTAATAGTAAAGAAAGATTGTCCACGTATGCTTCTTATTATATTTAGATGTAATAGGCCTATAAAAGAAATTCAAGAGATAAAAAAAAAACAACAGAAATATTAATATTGATAATAAAACTAATAATATTTATTGTATATTAGTAGACCTTTTGAACAAATGTAAGCTTGATGAAAGATTTTTAAAATCATATTAGGACACACTTGTGTCCTTTCTGAATGAGACAAAAAATTAAAAATGAAGTGGCATTTTCTTTTCTAGGGAATTTGTTTTTTCCTATGTGTTATATTACTGAAGCAAATCAATAGTTCTGACTTAGTTGTTTGCCACAGTTAGGGTTGTAAAAGGGTTTCTGGGGGAATTGCATTCTTTCAGTAAGTTTAAATTCCTGTTTAATCTGAGAATGTGTGACTCAATTTTAAAAATGTATTTCAACTCAGACTTTCAGTGTTCTTGGGGACATAAATAACACTTTGAATCAGAAAGAGAAATTTGCAATTCTTTGGACACACAATACTGAAAGAAGGCTTGAAGAATTTACAACTCAAGAGGGCCAGAAGGAAACATTGAAAAATCTACCAACTGAGCTTATGTTAATGGATAGCAGAACAGAGACAGGGGGGGGGGTGACAGAATCAAATATTATTATAGAGAATGTATTAAGACAGGAACATTTCATGAGAAACAAAGAGAAAATTGCTGCACTGTTATATATGTCAGAGAATGCTAAACAATTGAAGAAGTTTTCAATTGATGGAGATGTGGTTCTTTAAAAGGATGCTAAGGATACTATAAATGAAACATGTAAGCAACAAGAAAGTTTTAAAGAAAATAAATACTCAAACAACACTTAAACTTAGAACTGGAAAGAGTTTCAATTTCCAGGATGCCTAATGAAGAAAGAGGACTTGAAAAATTTGATACTCATTGGACAAAATGAAGTCAAAGAGGAATAAAGGGAAATGTCAAGTGACCTACCTAATGAGATTGTGTCATTGGATGGTGAAACAGAGACTAAGAGGGATAGTAAAGGGGCAAAGATTGTTTAGAGCTACAAAGGATAGAAATTTGAGCCATGAACCCAACATCTTGAAGAGAGATGGCACTTAAAAGAAGATCTGTTTTTTAAAGTCATAAATAAAGTTAGCATAAAGATCGTAATGGTTAAGAAATGTTACATATGAAAACTGTTGTGATTTGTTACTAGACATGAAATATGTTTCGTCAAACAGACTTTTAGAAATAACAAGCTTAATATTTTCCCATGCATTGTCTAAACACCGAAGAAACCGATTTTAAGATTACCAATTGATATGAAAACAAAAGCAAAGTTTCACTGAAGAACGGTCTATTTTAAAATGAAAACATGTCTGGGTGTTTTTTATATTTTAGAAAAATAGAACAAAAACAAGGAAGTTCCAGCTTATTTAAGGACCTTGAATCAAAATCGTAAAAGGAGAATGAAAGTTAAGAAGATCAGAAATTTAATCTAGGCATTTGAAATCCTTTTTAAAAGTTTAAAAGAAAAGGGGAGACTTTTGTAAGAAGCTTGGTTTAGAATGAAGTCTTGAATAGTCAAGAGTCAAGTATTAACCTTTTTGGTTCTGCAAAGAATTTATATTTTTCTCTATAGATCTTGGTATATGTATAGATTTATACTTGGATAGAAGGCAATCTTTAAAAGTAATTATGTATTGATATAGTAAGAAGGAAAATGTATATAGCCAAGAAAAAGATGACTTTAGTTTCATTTTCAATTCAAATTCTCCAACAAATATTCCATAATTTGAATAAAGAAAATGGCATATAAATTATTAATACAAGTAGAAAGTTTTGAGTGTCTGGATCTTCACACAAGACAATCAATCAAGGAAATCAATTTATTTCAGATATTTTATGAGACATCAAATGGTACCTCATCACAGTCACTTACACCACAATGGATATTGTTAATAAGAAAATAGTTATTTATACTATTTACATTCAGGTGTCCTTGTCTTTTTTGTTGCTATCACAACATTTTAGCCGTTGTGCCCTCTGGCTTTCATCAGCCTGTACAATCACCAGAGTTAAACCTGGTAAGTACCCAGTTATGTGACCACTTGGGAATACCAGGTGCTGTAAGCTTGGATCTGTGGGTGGTATAATGGATAATGGCTTAAAATTGTTAATTGGAGAGCTGAGTTTCAATTTCAGTTGAGTTTGTGATATTTACTTACACACAAATAGCCTCGGTAAAAGTATGAATCCACCTTTTCTCCTCCAGTTATTGGTTAATTAGTAAGACTTGTATCGCAAAATCATTATCTGAAAAATTTCTTTGAATCTAAAACTATTTTGTATCTTTAACTAACCAGCAAAGGGGTGAAAATCTGTAAAAAAATTAATAAACCAGTCAGTCAATCAAACAAGCCTTCATCAGGTGTATATTAATCTGGGTAACCTCCAGGGAATTCTGAACTGAACCTTTTATTCAATCTTTGAGTACAGACTGTTCTCTCATTCTGCTGCTCATGTCTCGGGATAACTCATCTAGTTTTAGTACTACTCAGTTATCGCTATTGAGTACATACTGCTCGGGAGTGAACTCATAATTACTTTCATCAAATTCATGAACCAATGCATTGATCCATTAGAATATTGTTTCATAGGACAGTTTTCTGTATGGACTTGGACACTTAAATATAAATGATAACTCCATCCCAGAAATTCAGACTGAAAATATTTGTAGAAAAAATCTTTTGTCTGCAAATTTGAGAAGTGTTGTTAACATATCCAACATTATTTGGATGATCAAATCTTTTTGGAATTTTTCTGTTATCATAACATTTTGGCTCAGTAGACTTTTTACCAAATACAATTGCTGTCTGGAAAAATAATGTCAGTGAGAATTTTTCAACTTATAAAATAAAAGTGCCTATTTTCTGATATAACATAATACCGGAAACAAAAGAATCCTGCAATGGAGAAAATTATTTGAAAAATAGTTAGCATGCTGTACTAAATAAACACCACAATGTTAGTGGGGAAGAAATTGAAGAAAATAATTTGTCATCAATTTTAATTGGTACTAGCTGACTATGTAACTACGGCATACAGTCAGGCTAGCATGGAATTCAAAAGTGGTTTCTTTCTTTGCTTAGCAAAGTGGGCATACTATGTTGATGTAATTTAGGATCATCTGCACATTTGGTGTACCTGTTGATGTAAAAAATAAACCAGTCCAGATAATGTATTAATGAGCAATTTCTTTGCAAGTTGTTCTAGGAGTTAGAAGTTCACTTTTACATTAATGTTTGAGATTCTTTTTGCATTCAATTTTGTATTTTATTGGACTGAAACAGCATATACAAAAAAAACACATTTTCTGAAAAATTTGATACCCCAGGAGGAACCAAACAACAGATTGCAAGTTGGCTTCTTTGTGCAAAGTAGGACATTACTTTGTTTTATTGAATAGTAAAAGAAACCAGTCATTCAAAAACCCTTGTTTACAATGATAGAAATGACAAAACAAAAATTCGCAAAAAAAGCTTCTAAGTAGGCGCCCAAAGGGATCGTCAGTGATGTTTTTGACTTGGTTCATCAGGGAGTTTCGGGTCTTTCAACATCATACTCCCATCACCAAATCGACCCAATTAGGGGAGATCAACCGCTGATTCCCCCTTCCAACTAAACGCTAACAACCACTCTGGCATTTTTAACGAATAAGAGGAAGAAAGACCACATATTCCGCTCATCCGATTGGATGTTTGTAACAACCAATCAGGTGCGCGAAATATCTTTTAAATGGCCCACGGTGGGGACTGGTTTCTTTTTTTAGTTCGGTGGATTGCGGTTTCGATGGATAACCGAGGAGGTAATCTTAATCTTCCTAAATCTTCTCCTTAAGTATTGTATGATTTAATTCTTTGCCGTTTTTATTTTATTTGTACTTTTTTCCTTTTCTTTGGCGGGGATACTTAAACTCAACCTTATTATCACATTTTATCGTTTAACCTGTTTCTTAACATTATTGCATGTTAACTTTTACTGGATGTATTCTCAAAATTAAGATAATAATTGTCCATAAACATGATATATATATATATATATATATATATATATGTTGCGGACCCGGTAGGGTGCAGTGCTGGATTATACTGAGTGGCCTTGTGCCAGACACCACACTAAACTACCGCGTCTACAAGCAAAGTAAAAATAAGTAAAATGCGTGAATGAACAATGAGAGGAAAGGGGTCAATCAACAAGTGCATAAATAAATGGTATTAAGATAGCCGAAATAAAAATGACAAAGACATCTGTTTATAAAACATGAGTAAACAAAACTTTAATTAAACAGTAACACGTAACTCATCCCAAGGTCGGGATCAATGAAAAATGTTCCGCGCCAAAATAGAAATACAAGATGGCCAAAGGCGGGAAAAGAAAGTTTTATACAGTTCCGGAAAAAGAATGTGCGCACAGATAGAAAGGAGTACTCACTGTGGATATTTTAAGTTGTAAGTGATTATGCATATTTTTAATGTACAGGTTCAAAGTTATAAAGAATGTTCGGTAAATATTGAATTGACCGCTGGTAAATGTTCTGGACTGCTGTGGGCATCTAGCCGAGGGAGAGACGAAGCATGGTCTTGTAGAATGGTTTGCGGCGAGCCCAAAGAGAAAGACGAAAAAATGTTTTCGTTCAAAGGTAATACTATCCCTGCCTGTATTATTTGGTTCGAAGCCAGGGGTAAGTTTAAGTCACCTGTTGAACACGAAGTTTCTGCCGACGACAGTGTCGAGTGTCTCTAAAAACGTCTTCTGGTAGAAAACGGAGAAAAAAAGGTCCTGACCTGTGATTAGCAATTTGTTCGTTCAGTAGGATATCCCTGCCTATACTTATTAGGCCCCTGACGAGGGATAAAAATACGCCATTAGTTGAAAACGAACTTTTTGCTCACGACAGTGTCGTGTGTCTCTCTAAAACGTCTTCTGGTAGAAAACGGAGAAAAAGGTCCGACCTGTTGGCAGCTTCAAAAGGAGAAAAAGTCTTGGTAGAGGGTGCAGTCGACATTGTTGAAAAAAATAAGATATTCCGGCCCGCGTATGGGTTAAGTGCACGGAATAAATGAGTTGCCCATCCAGTCCGGTTGAAAGCTAAGAGGCAAACTGGATTGCAAACGTTAGCAGTTTTGAAACGCCGAAAAACGCGCGGGAAAAATTCAAAATCTATCATGAGTTAATCAGTAGCAGCTAAAAGGAGCTTACTGCTATGTTTTAGCTGTGAGTGAAAGGTAGGGGTGAAAACACGCGCGCACACACGCACGAGTGTGAAAGGAAGGGAGGAAACTCGCGCGCGCGTAAAATTATAAATGGAATTAATGTTAATTCCATATATATATTATATTTCCCGTACATACAAAAATGAAATTAAAAATAAAAGTACAGTAATCACTATAATAGTCCTTAATATTGATTATATACAAAATTTGAAGTCGTTAAATATATAATAGACGACGAAATGATCTTGAAGTATATCAAGTATTAACGAAGCTTCATATTTATATATATATGTATCGCTTAAAACCGCTGACAATTAAACTAATAAAATAAAAATAATATACAAACAAATATATATATATATATGGTAATGATCGAGAGGAAAAAAAACACTATAAATACACTATATACGTGGTTATGATTCCAATTTAAAATATATAAAAAAATGCGACATGTTCGTATAAATGTGAAATTGAAAAAGACAAAAGGTCTTACGTTACGTTCGAAAAACAAAAGACAAAAAGGTCTTACCTTCGAAAAAAAAAAAAAGAGAATAATGGACAATGTCTTAAGAGATGTGTCGCGCCGAAACCACTAAAAAGTTAAATAGTAACTTAAAAAGTACCGCGTATAACATGGGTTTAACATAAAAACAACATATTTACAAATAGCACAATTTACGAATTGACGTGATATATTCTTTGGCTGTACTTGTACATATCAATTCGTATATTTACAGACATACTCAAAAAAAAAAATAAAATAAAATAAGTAAGTAAAATAAATTAAAATAAAATAAAAAATTAATAAAAAAAAATGTTTACAATATTGCCATGTTGCAATTATATTAATATTTACAAATTTGCCCGGCTTGATGATTATTTGCTACATTGATGTCCAAGGGCTATCACGCTTAATCCATAACCATTTTGCTGTCCTTTCTGCTGTATTAGTTATGGTCTGGATCGCCCTTCTTTTGTTAGCACCTACTACGCCAATGTCCGTTAGAGCTTTGCATAGGGACCTTGCAGCGAAACCTCTTACACCCACTTCGATTGGCAAGCAGTTTGATTTCCACCAATTGTTTTTACAGCTCGCTATTAGTTCGTCATATTTTAACATCTTCTGTTCGTGGGCTTCTTCTGCATGCTCTTCCCAAGGCACTGTCAGTTCCCACATTATTACTTTCTTAATGCTATTAGAGAAGAATACTAAATCTGGGCATAAAGATGTTTGCACGATGTGGTCCGGGAATTTTAGTCTTTTCCTTCAGTCGACCTTAATTCCCAGTCTGCTGCCAGTGACAGAGTATTTGCTATATTCGTTTGCTTTTTTTTGGGGGGGGGTTCTCACCAGCTCTATGAAACTTTATGGCTCTTTTATCTGTGTTTAAAGTATTGGTGCTGATGGCCATGCTAACTATTTTTGCTATATCTTTTAGGATTTCATCATGCCTCCATCTATACCGGCCTTCCGCTAGTGCTGTCTTACAGCTACTTAAAATATGTTTTAGACTTCCTGGAGGCGAACACAAATGGCATAGTGGTGATTCTGTTTCATACCATCGATGGAGGTTGGTAGGACTGGGAAGGATGTCATATACAGTCTGGATCTGGAACTTTATGTTGATGTCATTGCTCCATATATCCAACCATTTGATTTTCCTGTAAATCATGGATCCCCAATTGATCCACGCACCTTGTTGCCGTAGTCCTACCATCTTTGCCACCCTTTTTTCCTCCTCGCCCTTGCGTACTTCTTATTGTTCTTTTTTTTACCTTGGCTCTGTCCACTCGGATGGTAGGAAACCAGCTCGTCCAGTAGCTACGGCGCCTAATATGGACTTTTCGCGGAGCCTTTCTTTAGCGACACGCAATGCGTCCTCTGGTCTCCATTTTCTTCCTGAGTAGACTTCAATGCCTGCTCCTGCCACCTTTGGGTCTTTGGATAACTCATACTGCGTTATTGCTCTAATTTTGGTGACTTTGTATTTCTCTACTAGACTTCTGAAAGGAAGTTGCAGAGCATTTGTGTTGCTGTATAGAGCAGCACTGGTCAAACTCTTCGGTAGGCCTAACCATCTTCGTAGTCGTGTGCTAATTCTTTTTTCTAATTGTTCTATATGAGAAGACGTAAATTCGTAAATAGACAATGGCCTAAGATTTTAGGAAGAATGGCAAGCTGATAAATCCAAGCTTTAAATCGGCCTGGTAAGCCAGATTTGTCAACTCTCTTTAACCAAGTTTACTAGTTTGTGTTTTGTTTCTTGGATTGCGGTTGCATCTTTTAGAGAGTGATCTATACGTTTTCCAAGGCTTTTTACGGGCTTTTCCCTAATTGTTGGTATGTTTCCCCCGGATAGTCTGAATCGCTCCTTATCTACTATTTTACCTCTCCTTAGAACGAGTGACCTTGATTTCGCAGTGTTGAAACTCATTCGGGCCCATGTGATCTGCTTTTCAATCCCCTTTAGCAGCCATCTCGCGCCAATAACAGATGTAGTTGTCATTGTCATGTCATCCATGAAGGCTCTTATAGGAGGTTACCTTAAACCTGATCTAGTGACCGGCCCTTTACATTCTGTTTCTGCCGCTTTAATTAACATGTTCATGACTAAACAGAAGAGGGTCGCTGATAGTGTACATCCCGTTATGAAGCCTTTCTCCAATTTATGCCATGCCGACGCTGTATTTCCTGATAACGTTCTCATTTGGAAGTTATTATAGTAATCAGCGATTAATTCAGTAATTTTACTTGGTACATAATGGTGATGGAGAGCTTCTTCCACTAGTTTATGTGGTATTTATCCGTAGGCGTTTTTAAGATCTAACCACACGATTGCTATGTCGCCCCTATTTGCCTTCGCTTCTTTTAACAGCTGCGATACGGTCCCTATATGCTCCATACATCCCGGTATTCCTGGTACTCCACCTTTTTGCACAGAGGTATCTATGTACTTATTTTTAAGGAGGAAATCTGCCAAGCGTCGGTTTAAGATGCTAAAAAATATTTTACACCCACCCCCGTGTTCAACAGGGAGATGCATCTAAATTGGTCTATCCTTCTGGATTCCTCCCCTTAGAGATCCAAATTCCTTCAGAGTGTCTCCATTGTCCAGTTATTTTTCCTCTCCTCCAAATAACTTTCAGTAACTTCCATAACATCCGGCAGAGTTTTGGACAACGTTTGTAAACTATGTAAGGCACCCCGTTTGGACCTAGTGTGGAGGCAGTTCTGGCTGCTTTAATGACTGCATTAATCTCCATCCAAGTTGGTTCTTTCGAGTCAAAAGGTATTAATGGTGCATTAAGGATTATCAGGGATGTGTTATCTACAAGTTCTAGCTGTCTGTTTGGATCACTCAGAGTTTCTTGTAGGAAAGCATTGATTTCACTAGGGGTACTCTCCAACTGACCACTTCGATTTTCCCCTAACAGCTTCTTTGTAAAATTGAATGGATTTGAGAGAAATAACCCGTTTCTTCGCCCTTTCTATCCTCTTTTGTCTACGCCATTCTGCTCTGCGTAAAGACTTTATTTTTAAACGAATTAGGTCTCGAAGCTCCCGTAAGGGTTGTCTTTCTTCGGGTTTCGCGATTTTATATTGTTTCCGAAGAGATTTTAGCTCCGACCTAAATTGTGTCATTTTTAATTCCCTCCTATTTTCTTTGCTAATATCCTTCTTTTCCTTCCGCTCCTCATATCCAAATTTCCCTGCTTCATAGCTAGTGATGATTTTTGACATTGTCGCTCGTCGTTTATCCACCGAATCTCTTGATGTTATTTCGAGAATCTCGCCGATGTCCACGTCGAAATCGTGCCAGTCGTGTTTGTTACTGGCTGGTGGCCATTTTATCTTTCTTCGAAATGCAGTGTCAGGCTCTGCTTGAATCTCTGCTTGGGGAGACTGGGCACTGTGGTGAGCTTCCCGGCCTTGCACCTCCTACGTCTCACCAGGAAAAATATTATTCTTGCTCTCTCTCCAAAACAATAGACTGAACTTCTCTTTAATAACAATATGTTAGAATTTATACAAAGAAGCCAAAGTTTCATTCATACATCTTGTTAAAAAGATTGGTTTATTGGCCAATATTCCCAAGCTAAGAACCATCAAATGGTGATCATCATGATGAGTGATAGGAAACTAAAGTTTGTCAAGTCACCTGAAGATTGTGCATTAAAAACACAAAACTGGGTGTTAATATCCAGTAAATTCTCAGACGTATGAAATTTTCTGTCTATATTTCCGAGATGAGGTATTATGTACACTATTTACATTATTCGGACGATTGTTCTCATTTTTGTCACCATATTTATTACAACATCTTGGCCACTGTATGTTCTGGCCTACTTCAGGTGGTTGGAATGGCACAGTGGAAAAAGGTGTTAGTTATATCCAGTGACAGGACCTAAAGAGTGTGAGTTCAATACCTGGTTAAGATAGTGGAGAACTTGGAGAGGGGAATTAACAGGAGATAACTGATATCCATTAAACATGGCACGTGGAACGAGAACAGTCTACCCCAGTGTGCAAAATAAAGGGTTCAGTTCGACATTCCAACCACCTGAAGAAGGCCAAAGTGTACAACGGCCAAAACGTTGTAATAAATATGGCAACAAAGATGAGGACAGTAGTCCGAATAATGTAAATAGTGTATATGAGATTTCCTATTTAAGATATATTATATATTTTTTAATAAACAACTTGTTTATACATACAGTATCCACTAAAGTTCCTGTCTGGTGAAATGGGCATGCATAAAAATGGGAACATGCACCAGGCATATTCACCTTCTCTTTTTTTATCGAGAAGGTTCCATCCAGACAAGGTGTCACTGTAACTTGTTCATCCCCAGTTAACCATGTATTGCATTGTGCATAACTTTGCATAGGAAATGACCTAAGCTTATAACTCAACCAAACTAATCAACTAATTGGCTTCTTTGTATAAGTTCCAACATATTGTTATTAAAAAGAATGATGAGTGATTGAATTGTCAGTGAGGTGTCAAGCTTTGAACATCTACTGAGTTTCAAGTTCACTCCAGACATCATGTGGAACTTATATGATCCATTGCTAAATATCCTAGGGGCACTTCAAAGATGTGAAATGGTTGGAAAGCTTGTCTCATTAGATCAATTACAATTGAATAGTGAGTTTAATCCTCACTGGGTGTATCATTTTCAGTTTTTCCCATAAATAAGCTATACTTAAAAATTACCAGGGCACATGAATGTGGTGTTATTCTTAGCAAGCTTGTCTTGCTAGATGAATTATGACTGAATAATGAATTCAATCCTCACTGTGTGTCCCATCTAAGCTATGCTTAGAAAATCACCATTGCTAAAGATTCTAGAATAATTATCAGCTTGTTTTACTAAACTTCTGGCTTACAGCTATATCACTAGTTCTTGCATAATCACTAAAGTTAAGCAATGTCGACCCTGGCCAGTTACCAGCTGTTGTAAACTTGGATGTGTTGGTGGTGTAATTGATAACATATCAGGATTGGAAATCAGAAAGCTATTCATTATATTTACTTACATGCAGATACCCATAGTAAAGATATAAATCCACTTCTTTTATCCCCCAGCTATGGGTTAATTAGTAGCACTTGTCTCAGTAAATCAAAAAAAAAAATCTTACTATCTAAAAAGTGTTTTCTGGCTTTGAATAACCTGCAAAAGGTTGATAAACCATAAAAAAAACACATAAATCAGGAAGAACCTGCCTCCATATGCTGTGCTTCATCTTTACTAGAGTCAGATCAGACCAAAAATGGAGTATTGCTGCCATGTCTGGCTAGAGCTGTTCAACATCACTTTCCAACCTTAGAGTTCAGAATTGTTTACATGGTCTTATCAGAAAAACTTATTTTCCATTTTACAAACTCTTGTTCAGATGAGATCCATTCTTTAGTTCCACTAGGTCAGACATTTACAACTAAAACACATGATACTACTTACACAGAATTAAATCACTCCCATTTTTAAATGTAAGAAGGAAATCTGACTCAGCTTTTCCCAGGAACTTTACAGAACAGACTCACACATGAATGCTTCTCTGAATACTACAATCTTCTGGGATCAATTATTATCTATTCTCCATGTTCACTCAAAGCACATCTTATTCATCATAACCATATTGACAGTAACCCTCGCCAACCTTGAGTGACTTTTGAGCCTTGTATTAGGTAAACTTTAGTATGAAAAAAAAAACATCATATGGTTGGCATTAGTTATTTTCAGTTCTGAACTATGTTGAATACAAAGTGAAAAATTTTGATCAAGATTTTAGAAAAGTGATTGCATGATGTGTTGGGTCATCTGGGGCCTATTAAGTCCTGTACATAGTTGTACTTGGAAGAGTAGACTTATCAAAGATTACTTTTATCTGGTAAACAAAATCTTACAGAAATTTGATGTTCAAGCAACACTGATTAATTTATATCAGACCAAGATATTTAAATAGTGTTGACCATCACTTCCTGGAGGTTGTTTCGTCCACAGTGGGCTACAAGCTAGACTTTTGCTTTTGTTGCCATCGGCTGTATACAATTCACTTGAAAAAAAAAAACACTATTCTTTTGAATCATTCTCAAGATATCTTTGCATTTTGTGAAACTAATTAAAATTCTTCTCACTACCAATGAAGTCTCTGTTCAAGGCTATTCTCATTGTCAAAAAGATTCTAGGACACATATGTATGGCTTTAATGTTTATATTTGGTGAAAATCTTCCAGTTGCAAGGGAATTGTCTGTTGAATTCCCAGGTGATTTTTCATGTCCTTTTGACTTTTGTGATTGCATTCTATTAGTTATCTTTTTTACCTTTACTGCTCTTCTTCTCCTCTAGACTGTAATATTTTATACAACATTTTTGAAAATATAGAAATGGCTCTTTATTCATTTACATAAATTTTTGTTTTTGGTGATTTTAATGCTCATCATGACAAGTGGCATTCTAATGTTACTTATGTTACCAGTATTCAAACTTTAAATTTTTCCATTGCTTAGTCTCTCACTCAAATAGTGGATTTCCTTACTTATTTCCCTAATAAATCTGATTAACATTCTTCTTGACTTGATTTGTTCCTTACCTCCTCTCTTAGCTCTTGTTAAACATTGCAACTCTGTTCTCTTGCTGCAGTATCTGTTCATATTTCTTTGACTCATCAACTAGAAAAGAATCTCTTATTTACAAGATGTCTTTCTGTTACCAGTGTACTGACTGGGATTTATTTTGTGACTTTATTTGAGATGCCTCTTGGATTCTTTAACCATCCTATTGAGAATTGTGCCACTGAGGTTTCTGCTTGGGTTAAAGCCAGCATTGATGTTTTTTTATCTACTTGGAAATATCAGATGAAACCACAATTTTCTACTTGTTCAGCTGCTATAGCCCACAAGAATCACTTTTCTGGGTGTGATAGTTTTGAACACAAGAGATGCCTATTTGTATCAGGCTTGTAATAGTTGTAAAAGTGTCATCAAATTTCTTGTTTGTTGATAGAATGAAACACCATATTGCCTCTAACAAGTTTAGTTCTCATAACTACTGGTAACTCTGTAATAGTATGTTTAATAGGAGAAAGTTTTCTATCTTTTCCCTCTTCCCTCAATTTGAGGTGTTAACATCTCCTGATGCTAACCTCCAGGAGAGTGACTCATTGTGCCTTCTTAGACTAATATTTTCTTCTAACCTGAAGCAGAAAGATTATATTGAATCAATTGCTAGGTTTAACACTAGTAAAGGTTGTTCACTATGTTATTTGAGACTATTTTTCTCTCCAGAATCTATCTTACACATTATAAGTTTACCATTCACCCATTCTTTGAATATTTCTGCCATATTTCTGGTGCTTCTGCTATATATTTACAAATTCTTGATAAAATCTAAAGAAGAATCAGCAATGTTTGTGGTCCTGACATGGCATCTAGGCTTCATTCACTTTTCCACTGCCATTACAGATATCAAACTAACAATATTTTCACCTTTTGAAACCACTTCTTTGTTTCTTGAGGTCACTAAGAAAATGATTTTGTCCTCCTGAGAATGACTTGTCAGTCCAGCCCAAGTTAAAGTAGACTAGTATTACTTTTAAGTCAGTTTCGCTTAGCGTGAGAATATTTGTTCATTGGTCCTTTGTATTCCTTGATTTCCTCTCACTTCTGTTAATCTTTCCCTTTTTAGATGACAGAAAATAGAGTTCTCAAGTAGTGTGCAAATTTTGGCATTTTCCCATGTCACTTTTTGACTGGTTTACTTATTTTCTCTAATTTTTTTACAGGGTCTCATACTTAGTATTTTTGTAAATATCTTGCATTTCCTAAAATTATAGGGAAATTTTTATTTCCATGATGTGAATGAACTAAAAATAGGTTGGTTGATGCAGACAACATGGTGGTGGACATGAAAATTGCCATCTGCTTATAAGTGTGTAGCAATTTAGCTGCAAAATAAACTGATCCAAAATAGTTTATTCACCCACACAACCCACTGAAAATTTGAATGTGTTTATTTATAATTTTATCTTGAGAGAATGTGGTCTTTTGGTAGTTTTACAAAGACAGATTTCAGAAGATGATGTTATTGTGAAAGGAACAATGAATATTGGTTAAATGAGGAAATACAATGAGGTAAGTTAATGAAGAGCTAATGAAAACTCTTTCCACTTTCCACGGATCATTGGCCTTGTGTCATATTTTTTCTTCTCTGTGCAGAAATGATCTCAGAAAAAGAATTTTTTTACTTTTCTTCAAAGTTTATACTTGAAGAGTGCCAAAGAACTGTTCAGCGTAAACACTGTAATCGCAACAACAAAAGTACAGAGAAAACTGTCTATAGTTTTGATAATAGTCATTGTGAACTCCATTTTCCATAGATGCATAATATGTTCTTTGTCAGAGGTACATGTTCTGTAATGTTCTATATTCAAAGCTGTCCTCCTTCTAGACTGGTGACCAACTACAGAGCCTATTCTGTCTGACTATTTAACCTATAGTCAGGGGAAGACAGACATGGATTCATACATTTTCCAAGGGTATCTGCACATTAATAAAGTCAGCTCTCCAATATTTTATTTCAGATCACTACCCATTACCACCTGCGCATTCTCAAAATATGAAGAAGACAACTATAATATATATCGTGTGCATGCAAAAGGTTATTTTACTTTAATTTTTGAAGAATAAAGTTTATAAACCCAAACAAAAATTATTTATGACTCAATGCAATAAATACAATAAGTTGAAATGAATATTTAAATGAATAAGAACAAGTATTTCTGGAAAATTGTCCTAATATTGTTTGGATAATGGTAATGTTAACCATTTCCTTATAAGGAAACATTCAGCATTCATTGTACTACTGTTAGTTTAAATTTACAAAATATTTCTCTTAAAACATTTTTTCAGAAAAATAGGTTTCTCAAGTCCTATAGCTGTTATCACTCTTTCCAATATTGATGGGAAATTTCTTCCTAGCCTTTTGTTTGCAATAGTGTAGAATGCCATGTTGATTATGTCATTTTTTTTTCTTTGAGTTACATGTGCAATCCATTTTAGTTGTTGCTACTCCTGGATGTCATCAAATGATGTGATTTCTGTTGTTTGGTACAGTTCTTTGTTTGTGATTCTGTAGTGCCTGCCCACAGTGTTCAAAGTGTGATCTTCACCAAGATCAATAGGCTTCACTCACTGAAAGCTATTTTCAAACATTGATCTGAGAAAGCAGTTACATAGAATTGAAAGTTTTGATATTTCTGAATGGGTTTGTTGCCATGCATGCCATCCATATGACAATCCCAATCTAACAAGGCTATTTAAGAAAAAGATTCAAGTTTTCAGGTTAATCCTTTAATTTTTTTTTTTTTTTTTTTTAGAAATCTTCAGTGTTAAATTATAACTACCTCTATTACAGTCTATTACATGTTCTATTTTCTTTTCTCCTATAGTAATTTTCTTATAACTGATACATACACCAAAGTAATTCAAGTGTTTATTTATTAAATCCCCATTCTGAATTTTTATGATAAATTCAGGGTAGATGCCGTCACTGCTTTCATTCCAGATTCAGGGTAGATGCCATCACTGCTTTCATTCCAGATTCCTAATCTGGCAAATTTACTTACATAATAAATTCAGACATTGTGTTATGGTTGTTTATTTGAGTTATTTTTTTGCAAACATTATTTTAATGAAATCCTTCAGTATTGTCATTTACATCTTAAGTATTGTCTCTTGTTCAGTCAGAATATTAAAATGTGCCAAGTTTACACCAAGGTGGCCACAATAAATACCAAACCATTGTTATTTCCATGTATCAGACCATTTGAGCACTGCCTGTATCAGGTGAGCCTGACGTACTTGAGCACTGATTGTATCAAGGGTGGTTTGATTTGGTCTTACAGCAAATCAACCTCAGTGGATTATTTAATGCCAGCAAGATTTTTGGATAGGTTTGTATGAATAGAATACGTATTCTTTGTAAGAAATAAGTTTGTAGATCATATTTTATTGACATATTTTTGTAAAGTGGGTTTTTGTTGAGAGTCAAATGTATTGCTGATACTTTTTTTTCAAAAATGTATTTTTAATTATATAGTTTGGCTGGGTTAACTATTTGCCCATAGCTGGAACCCAGTCAAGTCAGGGTCTAAATGAGAACACCAACAATTAAAAGGTGGTTCCACACTCTTCAAAATCTACTGATCAGAGGCCTTGCTGCCGGATGTAGTTTATTGTCATAATGAGGATGGTATCAGGTGAGCCTGACACTTGAGCACTGATTGTATCAGGTAAGCCTGACACACCTCCCATACTTGACAATTATTACAAATGAGAGGCTTTCCCTTCTAAGTTGATTATGTTATTCACTAGATGCTTGTAGATGAGTTTTATCATATTATGCATAAGACAGAATCAGTTCATATTGTTGTTGAGTGCTTCTAATAAACACTATCATTACTGGAATTGGATCCATCAAGACAAAATTGATATCATGTAGCTCTTATCTTAGCACTTGACAGTTTTGCCTTTTTTTTTTTTTCATTAGAATCTAACATGAATAATTTCAGCTTGCATTACTAACAAATACACTGCCAACAAATGTTTACATCCAGTTACTATATCAACTTCCAAAGGTTTAGCAAAGTATTAAAAAAGAGAGAAAAATATTAGAAACAGAGAACAGTGCTGAACTGCTATGTAATATCAATCCTCCTATATAGCAGTTAACAGGATCTGACATTTTACTTGAGTTCTTAAAAACTGGAATTACAGAAGAAGATTTCAAACAAACAGGAATACATTCATTTATTTTAGTGTTTAGAGAGAACAGGAGCCAGTTCAGCAGAACATTTCTTATGCACTTATGTAGGGATAACATCAGGTTCCCATAAAGCAATTTTCAGGAAAATACATTTCTCAAGTCCAGTAGCTCTTTCTAGTTCTTATGGACGTTTCCTTCCTAACCTTTTGTTTGAAGTAGTGGAGAATAACAACATATTGATTATGTCACTTTCTCTTTGAGTTACATGTTATATCTATTTTAGTTGTTGCTACCATTGAAAGTTGTAAAGTGATGAGGTTTCTCATAGCTGGTACAGTTCTTTGCCATTCTATGATGACAATCCACAAGGTTCAAAGGATGGTCTTCACCAAGATCTGCAATTGTATACAGCAGATAATTTAGAGATTTCTAGTTTGGTTTGATGTATGCCATCCACATGAAAGTCTCAATTTGACAAGGCTACTTAAGAACATGACTCTAGTTTGATTGAAACAAAAAGGACACTTGTATTAAAAATCAGAAAGAGATAATTGAAATTTCAAGGGCACATAATGAGGAAAGAGGGCTTGGTGTATTCAACACTCAAAGGACATAAGGAAAACAGGGCAGAAAAATTGTTCATAACCTATCAAGCTTGTATAAATGGTTAGCAGAATAAGTATAGCAAAAAACAAACCTTACTAGTTGTGAATAGACATGAGTGCCCATGTCCTGAAGGCACATAGAAGACATTTACTACACATTCTGTTTTTTACTCTATTTTAATTGCATAGATATAAACTCTAGAATATATAAACCAGTGAATAAATAGAGATTTAAATAATTTTTCAACAAAGACTACTCTTTCATGTGTTCTCTTTTCCGTATGTGGATGTGCATAGCTCTCCACAACTTCCTGTCTCTTTGGGCTCTTAGTAAGATTTGCCACCTAATACATATTCTGCCAGCTATTTGCAGTAGTAGATGTGGCCGTAAATAATGTTAGACTTTTTATGATACTTCTCTGCCCCTTCTCTTATATCCATACACACAAGGTTGATTACTCGATGTTTCCATTTCCCCCTCTTGTCCTCTATATGTCCTGTGAGTGTCAAATTTGTCCAGCCCTCTTTCATCATATCTCTAAGAAATTATCCATTTGGTTTGCATTTTCTTTAAAACTATCTCATTATTCACATACTACATCCATAGCATTCTCAGTATTCTTTTATAGAAATAACAAAAAGATAAAAATTATTAAAAGCTACAAGGGACAGGATGATATGGAGGGCAATGATCGCCTACATCCTGAAAGGACAGCACATAAAAGAACTTTGTTGTGTGTAGTCTTCACTTCATCTATGATATAGGAGATTCTGATATTACATAGAAGTTCAGTACTATCTTAGTTTTTAATGAAATTTCCACATTTCTTAATATTTTGTTTGTTTTGGAAAGTATCTTTCACTTTTACAAGGCACCTTTGGATTTTTGCAGCCCATTTTTTGCCACTTGTTAAGATTACATCCTAGCCAGATAGTTAAATTTCTGTACTTGCTTTTTTGTGATTTCTCCAATTTGTAGATTGCATCTTAGGCCATTCTTCTTCTTATTGACCATACATTCTATCTTTTTACCATGTTAAATGTTATTTTTAGTGGATACTTAGGTTTGAGTAGACACTCCATTTATTTATTAAATGGTATATTTATTTATTTTCGTCCATTGGCTGAATATTCATGAAATCTTATTAAAGAAAGATATACATTCTATGGCAGGATTTGAACCTGCTTCCCCTAGGCAGAGAGAATTTGTTGTTAAATCTGACATGTCTTAACCGACTCAACCACAAAGAAACTTTGCTGATCAAGCAAAGTCTGAAGAGTGCCTTTATGCGAAATCGTTTGCATCATAGATTCCTTAAAATTATCATATCTGCTTAGTTTTATATCCAAATATAAACAGAGTAATTTTCTAAAGGAGTGATGGATTAATCTGACAATAAAATTTATAGTCCTTCCTCCCACTTTCCAGTACTATCTTGTCTCTGTGTTTTATTTCTATATTTATTATGAACACAGTGTCATCTACATATCTTGTTAAAAAAGATTAGTAATCAATATTGTTATTAATTTTGAATAGTATTTACTTTTCATTTTGCAGTTGTTTTTTTTTTTTTTTAGTAATTATTAAGTAAAATATCAAGATGAACATAAATACTAGTCAAAATGGTTGACAATTTTACATCCAATAAAAAAATATTCATGTTATTCAGAATAATAAATTGAGATCCCTAATGTTGTACCACGGTGATAGTCCAAGGTAGAACCAATAAAGAAGAACTCGAACACAGGTATGGAATAACACAGATATATTACAAACAGGAATATATACAGGGAAGTAGAAGTGTTAGTATGAACAATCAGGTTTAGTAGAGAGAACAATGTAGTCTCGACCAGTATCACTATTCCAATATCTTGCAGTAATTGTCTGAATGTGACACTGTTTCGGACTGCCTCTGACTCGATGAGTGACTGACTCCTTGCCTACTCCTGAGGTGCAGTATTTATTAAGTATGGAATAGTCCATTATTATTATTATGGGTAAGATCTCATAACACCTAATATTATCCATTGGCATAAAAGTGGGTAGATATAAGTAAATTTAAAAAAAAAAGATGGTCTGCGCTAGTTTAGGTGGGATGAAATGAAGGGAACATTTGAAAGGTTCAGGAAGCCAAATGTCATTTATGAAACACATTTAAGAACTGATTTCATAACTAAATACATTTTTTTTTCTGTGTGCCATGTTCCTTCAGATTGTTGGTGATAACGGCTCTGCACAATTTCCTGTCCCTTTTAGCTCTTAAGAAATTTTATCTTTTTGTTATCTCATCTAAATCTTGTTCCACCATCCATTTACTAAGCTTGTTAGGTAGGTTATGCATTGTTTTCCTCTGCCCTTCTTGCCTTCAATCAGTCCTGTGAGTATCAAATTTTCCGAGCCCTCTTTCCTCATTATGTGCCTTAGAAATTTCAACTCTCTCTTTCTGCTGTTAAGTATAAGTGTGCTTTTTGTTTACATTTTCTTTAAAACTTCAATGTTTTTTACATTTTTTAGTTCATGTTATTCTCAGCATCCATCTGCAGAATCATATTTCTGTGGCATCAAGTCTCTTCTTCATCTTTGAGGAGAATATCCAGCATTCACTGCCTTATAGGAGCACTGATATCGTATAGAAGTTCAGTACTCTTTTTTTTTCCTTTCTTTCTAATTAAATTTTTGTTTCTTAATACTTTGCTTAGCTTTTGAAAGTCATCTTTCTCTCTCCCAGTGCATATTCAAGATATATAAAATTGGTTGAAAAGTACAGAAATATAAATAAAATATACTGGAGTTCTAACCAGAAATGTCTGTCATACAAATCTGGTCTGGAACATTTTAGATCCAATTCTTAAACCAATATTGCTTTTCATTTTTGTCATTTTAATCTTATACATCCATAACAAAAATTTGACTGTGAAAAATTAAAACAAATTTACATTTCAAACCAGTGTGTGAATCAGTATTATATAAAAAGAGATTAATTTCCAATTATAAGTAAATATTAAAATGATGAAATTAGCCATTTTCATACAAGAAATATTTGGTATTCATTGACCAAAAAGGTACTGTTGGTTGAAATTTGTGAAATCTTTTTTTTTCTTGAAAGACTTCTTCAGGAAATTAACCTTTTCAAGTTGAATGCTATAGTTCTTTGTAGTATTGATAGCAATTTCCTTCCAAACTTTGTTTTTGGTCAATTGGAATGTTAACAGCTTGATTATATTATTATTTTCCTTTCTAGGTATGTGGGTTACTCAATTTTATTGTTTATGCTGTTGGAAGTATTCAAGTGATGTGTTATTTGTTAAAGCACATTGAAGTGGCAGTCTATAGTCTCTGATAAATGCTCTTCAAGATTTCGATATTCAGGGTGTAATGGATAAATTATCATCTAAATTAGACAAAAATGGAAATAACACTGACATGTCATTTTAACATATATTCACCAAATTGCAAAGAAAATTTATTCAATAAATCACCACTGGATTCAGCCACAGCCGCCAGAGGATTTCAGAATCTCCTGTAACTCGTCTAGATGGTCGCCTTGTTTAAGTTGGTGAATGCTGCCATATGTTAGGGGTGATGTGGTCACAGAAATTGTCTGACTGACATAATTGTGTTCTACTGCTTGTTTGGCTTGTTACAGAGTCCTGTTGCCATATGTAGTCTTTTCTAGCATCCACCCTCTTGACATAGGGTAGCACTACCTCCTCAAAGTACTTGATGGAGGCCACCATTTTGAGTCTGTGAACCTCACTAACAAATTTGGGAGTTCTTTTCTTATCAGAATAATTAGTGAGTTTTCCAAGCTGCTGTACCTTTGTAATCACCATTACACTCATCCAACTCTTACCAGATCTTCTCTACTGTCCTCAAATTGACACCCAAACACTCTAAAATGTTTGCATTGGAGCTTCTGGCACAAATGCCAAGCAGTACTGTGTGCCGTTTTCAAAATTTCTGGCAGAGTGAATTGCATCATGGTGCTCTTTTTCTCTCAGACAGTGCCCGACTAACCCTACTATACTGTGCAGTTGACAAAATCAAAAATGAACAATGCACATACACAAAATTAAAAATATAAAATGGTGACAATTTACTCATAGCACCCTGAGATATATAGATGTATCTGCCTAATGAGGAAAAAAGTATGTAACTTCATATAATTTATTTTTCAACATAATTACCTTTCCTGTTAATGATTAAATGCAAACATTTAATATGATGATTAAATTAGCCATTTCTATACAGGAAATATTTGACAGTCATTGAGCAAAAAGTTAGCATTACTGCTAGTTGAAATTTATAAAATCATTTTCTTAAGATTTTTTCTGGAAATTAGATTTTTCAAGCTTACTATCACAGCTCTTTCAATTTATTTTATTTTGTCATGTAGAATTGGAATGACAAGGGACACATTCCAAAAGCTGGGCAGAGTACTGCAAGACAGGAGGATATCTTTGGTAACAAAGAAAAGAATATTGAACTGTTACATGACATCTGTCCTTCTTTTCAGCAGCAAATGTTGGACTATTTCCTCAAAGATGAAGAAGAGACTTGAGGCAACAGAGATGTGGTTCTACAGAAGGATGCTAAGGATATCATGGACCGAGCATGTGAGCAATGATAAGATCTTAGAGAGGTTGCAAACAAGGAGAAGGCTTATACTTAATATCCAGAAGAGGTAGCTAAAGTTTCTGGGACACATAATGAGGAAGGAGGGCCTGGAGAATCTGATACTCATGAGTCGAATAGAGAAAAACGAAACAAGGGAAAATAATACATAACATACCAGGCGGATCTAAGCAAGTGGATGACAATGTGATCTAGGGGAGGAAGCAGAGGAAAAGAACTTGTTGAGAGCTGCAAGGTATAGAGGGAGGTGGAGAACTATGATAGCCTATGTTCTGAAAGGACATGACACATTAAAAGAAAGAATTATCCTCCACTTACATGTCTATTAAATATTATTTCTCTTTCCAATATTACTAGGAGTTTCCATCAAAACCTTTTGGTTTTTGTTATTGTGGAAAGTTAACATCTTGATTATATTGTGATTTTCTCTTTGTTACATTTGTTATTCATTTTTGTTGCTGATGTAAGTGTTCAAGTGATGTGGTATTTGTTATTTTTATAAAGCTCTTTGGGATTTTGTAGTGCCAGGTGGTAGAGTCTAATGAAGAATTGTCTTCTTTAACAACATATTCCAAAAAAATAAACTTATGTGAAGGGTGCTGCAATTTGCATTAAATGAACTTACAGTTGATTGCCCATTAGGAGATCCTACTCTGTAATGGATATGATTGTTTAAGAATTGTGATGAATAGGTAGAAAAGTTTCAAGGAAGCAAATTTAACATTTTGATTTCAGCATGTGGAGGAATTTTACAGGAAAGTAAACATTTATGTACTTAGCCCAGTAGCATGCAGAAGTGTGTGTGTGGGGGGGGAGGCAGAGGGTGCAAGAGCTGCAGGCATCCATATTGGGAGGGTATCCAATCAAAATTAGTTTATATTTAATTTGAATAAAGTGTATTTCATGTTTCATCTATTTTTACATAATTAAAATGTCTTCCCTGCTCACATTTCTCAGTACTAAGCCCTATAGGCACCTCTACTTGAGTTTTAGGGGTATACAATCAAGTAGTTAGTCCTGGGCATCACCAAACATCTGCATATCACTAACTTAGCTTTTGCGCGTGTGTGTGTGTGTGTGTGTGTAGAGTCTGGTTTGCTCGGTGAAAGCAATCTCCCACAAGGAAGACTGGACACATCTGTTATCTACCATATCCTGTTTCCAAACATGCAAAAAGAGAATGTGAAAGAGCGAGTCCATCTTTTTATAGTCCTGAATAGAATGCCACCTAGTGGGCATCTTGAAAGACAAGGTAAAGTAACTCCCACAAGGTAAAAGAAAATGTTATAATGATATTGATATTAATCAAGAAACTAAGACTAAATAAAAAAAAGCATAAGAAAATGTGTAATCTGTCTATATTTCTGAGATGAGGTATTATGTACATTATTTATATTATTTGTGCTATTGTCCTCATCTTTGTCGCCATATTTATCACAATGTTTTATCCACTGGATAAAGGCGTTGGTTAGATCCAGTGACAGGACCCAAAGATTGTGAGTTCAATACCGGGTTAAGGCAGTTGAGAACTTTCAGAGGGAAAATTAACAGGAGATAACTGACATTCATTAGATGTGGAACTAGAACAGTTTACCCCAAACGTTGAGATAAATATGGCAACAAAGATGAGGACAATAGTCGGAATAATGTAAATAATGAAAATGTGTAAAAACAAGAAATGTATTAATAAACAAATTTTCATAACTGCAAAAAAGACCTACAAAATGAATAAATTATGTATTTAATAATTTTGATATAATAATTCTTTTTTACTGGCCTCTATTGAAGAATACTTGTGGCAGAAAAGGAATTAAATCTGGAAAGTCAATTTTATAATGCAAACAGGCAACAATGCAATCATTATAGCAAAAATAGTCTTTTAGCCCATATAGATCAACTAAGGTTCCAAGAAGATTATGAAGGAAGAAGGATGAATGACTCTCACTTAATATGTTGCAAATCAAGAAAAAAACCTTGGCCCTAAGGAATGAAACAAATAAAGTCATGGTTGTGGATGATCAACAGTGCTAAGAGAATGTCTGACAAAGATAGAGCAACACAACATAGGAGAAAGATTGAGATCTCCAAGAGAAGGAAACTTATCAAGATCACAGGGGAGGAAGATTAGAACGGAAGCAAAGAAATCCTAAAAAGGAAACTGTGTATGGTAGAAGTACAAGTATAAAACTCGTGTTTCCAGAAGATGTAGTGATATATTTATATGTGTGAGATTGCCTGGTTCACATATCTGAAAGAGAATATAATTGGTATATATGAAATAGCATTAGCAATGTCTTCTTAGTAGATGTACTAAGTGGCATGTTGATACCACTGATACAATTTAACATATCATAA
>CAHIKZ030000452.1:692500-755000 GCA_903632075.3 Acanthosepion pharaonis
CTTATGAACAAGGATTTTATCTTCTTGTAGTTTGTTTAATCCTTTTTTCTTGTTTTCCTTCACTAAATTCTGCAGGAGTTTTTGTAGTTTTCTTTCCATACCTGCTATCAGCACTGTCATCAGTATATGTTGTTAAGATTGTGGTCCCTGATAATGAATCCTGGTTGGACTTCTAATTCTCACAGAATCTCCTCGCTGTATAGATTGAATAAGTCCAATGAGAAGACACATCCTTGTCATACACCCCATTTTATTTTTTTTATTTAACTATTTCCAAAATGGGAATTACCAAAGACTCAGCCTGTTATATACTTCGATGAAGGTGTGAAACTGCAAGTTACCATGCTGTGTTGTTTTCTATGCCCAAACAGGTTATTTCTCTCATACATACATACATACATACACACACATATATATATATATATATATATATATATATATATAATTACTTAAATGTTATTTTTAGTGGATACCCATATTTGTGTAGATCCTCCATTTATTTATTTATTTGTCTTGTATCCTAATGTACACAAAGCAATTTCTAAAGAAGTGAAGGATTTCTATTTATGAATCTGACAGATATTATTACATGAATATTATTTTTAGTGGATAGCCTTTATTTCATCTATTGGGGTAGATTGTTCTAGTTCCATGTGCCATGCCTCTTCCAGATGTCTCGGTATTTCCTTTTAACTCAGCTCTTTAAGTTTTGGTTCAACACTGCTGTAACCTGGTATTGAACTCACAACTCTTTGGGTCTAGTCACTGCATTTAATCAACTTCTTTATACACTGGGCCATGTGTCCAATCACCTGAAGAAGGTCACAGCACACAATGGCTGAGACGTTGTGAATATGTCAATGAAGATGAGGATAACAGTCTGAGTAATGTAAATAATGCAAGTAAGCATCATACCTCATCTCAGAGATATAGACAGATATAAAAGTAATTTCTAAAGAATTGATGGATTTTTATTTATTAATCTGACAGATTTCATTACTTAAATGTTAAACATTATTTTTATCTGTTACTCCTGTGGGATTAATAAGTAAAAATCTGTCACTTAGATATATAATTTTTTTTTTTATTATAAGCATTTCACCCCAGGCAAGATAGGTTACAGAGAGTGAAAGTAAGAGTAAAGAGTGATGTTTGGGGAAAGGATAAAGAGAAGGACAGGGATCAAGATCAAGACCTCAGAAGATGTCGATTGACATTACATTTGAATATTTGAAGATTATAGCTATAAAGGATGAAAATAAGAGGAAAGGAATTTCACTGTCAAGAAGTGCAAGAGAAGAAGCTGTTGGAGTAGAAGAGGTGGTTACATTTAACTGTTTTTACAGTAAAAGGGTTGGACCAAGATGCCAACCTAGTAGCACGCTTAAATTCATGCAGTTGGGGCACCAATGAAAATAGCTCGTCAGTGCAGTTACCATGAAAATATTTGTAGAAAAACAGAGGAAAGCCACTTCACGTCTGTGAAAAAGTGACTGGAGTCAAGATACCAAGACAGGAATGATTACATTGCATATCCATCTTTGGATTTTGTCGAGAACCTTGAGATGAACAGTGAGAGCACCAGACCATATATGGCAACAGTATTGATTGCAAGGATGAATGGTAGATTTGTAGATTTGAAAGATGGACTGAAATGAGAAAAACCTTCTGGTGCAACACAGAGAACCAAATTTCCTTGTGTAGATGAGCTATTGATTCAATGAAATTGTTCCACCTCAGATCAGTGGAAAACATGAGACCAAGAAGGTGCAGAGTAATGTTCTTGTGCAGTTGAGCATCAACCATGTTGGTAGAAGGCAGGGAGGTTTCTCTATGATGGGTAAATGAGAGGTTTCATTTTGGATGCATTAATGTTTACAAGCTATTTCCTGTTCCAGAGAAGTGGGAGGAATATTGATCAGGTGACAGGAAATCCTATCTACTCCTATTACAGACACACACACACACACACAAAAAAAACAATAACAAAAAAGAAACAAATAAGCAACAAACAAGAAGTCTATCAACAACATGCACGGCATTCAGAGTTGAAGCTGAAATATAAAGTTTCAACTAAGTTGAAACTTTATACTTCAGCTTACATGAGACAGAAAAAAAACAAATTTAATATTCAAACAAAGTTTTCAAAAATGGGCCAGAATAATTTCACTTCAATTAAAGTAGTTAAAAAAGGAAACAATTAATACAGGGTAAAAAAACAAAACTGGAGAGTCCCTTGAATTAAATGGGGACATAGTGGAGGATGCATACTGATTGTGTCCTGAAAGAGACGTTCAACATATAATCATTTATGAAGTATTGTAGATGGTGGCAATTACCATATTTGACAGCATATAAAGTGCACTTTTTTTACTAAAAATATCTTTCAAAGTTCTTCTGCATCTTATATGCCATATGTAGGTTTAAAATTTGTGGGTTGTCAAACAAAATTACCTGCCTGGCAACTCCTATTAGTTTAGAATTTCTTATACCTATTGTCATTATTTAAAAGGCTATTATGCAGATTGAAAGTGTTATTATTGTTCATCACATTCAATATTAGTACTTTGTTTCAGTAAATTTATATATAATAAATTCAAATTATATATTTGTAAAATATACTTGTTACATTAATATTTTTATTGCGATATCTTAATTTTGTATTTGTATAAATACAATGAGAATTTTTATATCCTAATTATTCCATTAAAACGTTTACAAGATGCAGGTTGTACTGATATAAAGGAAAATTTTTGACTGCATTTTAATGGTAACTGTACTGTTTTGGCTCAATTGTAATAACTGCTTGATTTTTATTTTGTTTTCTTACCTTTGGATATAATAAAGAATTTTTAGGCTTGTGTTCTTTTTTGTCATTAATTTTTGTTTAATTGTGATTTAGGGCTTGTTTAACCAAAATAATACTTCATAAATATAGCTTAGGCTGTACCATTTACTAATAATTTTACTAATTACTTATATTTTCTTGATTTCACCTGCTGAAATTGGGGTGTGTTTTATATAATTATTTCCCCACCATTTTTTTATATGAAGTTAAGTGAAAATAAAATATATGCTTGCTGGATTTATTGAATAAATTCAGTATAATCCATTTCGAAATACGATTTGAACATACACACATCTGTTATGTTTGTGTATTGAAAATATACTCTTGTGGAGAACTTGCATATATGAATGGACTGATGGACACATGAGTGAATGTTGGCATGCATGCATCACTAGCAGGGTAAAATACACATAAAATAAAAGAATCCCTTGAAATGTGAACCTGAACAACAAAACTGCATAGTCAGGAGAATTAAAATATGGATATATTAATTTACAGTAAGTAAAATTTTCATTTAAAATAAAAGTAATATATATATATATATATATATATATATATATACTTGTCAAAGATTGTTTCTCTTTATCACAGCTCATCAGTGTGATTGCTTCAAGCCGGGATCAAAACCTGACCAATTTGACATCAGAGACTCACATTTAGGCCATCAAAACATGCTACAGAGAAAGGGAATTTTTAATGCATTATATACAAAATATAAGTATTACTGACTACCAGAAGGCTCAATTCATAGCGAAGAGTTTATATATATATATATATATATATATATATATATATATATGTGTACACGCATACACTAGCTAAAAAGCTGTCATCTCAGGTGGCATTTAAGTTAGCTGCTGCACTCCTGCAGAGGGCTCTTGCTTGGACCTTCATCACAATAGGTATGGAGGAGTAGATGCGATAGGCAACAATAAACCGTAGAACTCAAAATTGCTTGCAGGATTTAAGTATTGCCTTAATATCTAAGCTTACCTTTTAAAAGCTCAATGATAATTCTTCTTCTACCACTTAATGTAAAGACAATTTGATGTATGTAGGTTCTTATTTTCAGTACAAACAATTGTTTTTATTCCATGGGTGACTTTTGCTGGATTTTGCAGTTAATTTTCATTATTCCCAGATTTATTTCCAAGTTATAAAAATTATCATGCAAAAATATTTGTTGCAATGTTTTTAATTTGCTTACAGTTGGCCTGATTCCAAAATGGTATATGTTGGACTACAACCTCTAGGAGTAAAGTTGAAAAGTGTGACATACTGATATTCACCTTCAGTTTACATTGTGTGTGTGTATATATATATATATATATATATATATAGAGAGAGAGAGAGAGATAGAACATAGAAATCAATACTACATGGTAACTCAGTTTTAAGTTTCAAATTATGGAGTTATGTCTACACAGTCTGCATCTCTAAAAGCTATATGCTTCTTATAAAACACTCTCTTCCCATACATAAAGCAAATTAAAAATATGTATATAATTAATCCTGTATGGCAAATTCTGCCTAGGGAAATGCCCTCAGCAAAAGACAAAAA
Organism: Acanthosepion pharaonis; assembly: GCA_903632075.3. Lineage (NCBI taxonomy): Eukaryota > Metazoa > Mollusca > Cephalopoda > Sepiida > Sepiidae > Acanthosepion > Acanthosepion pharaonis. The sequence goes on from CAHIKZ030000452.1 coordinate 696,910, forward strand.
CTGTTTTTACAATTGTTTGAAGACTCATTTACATGATCCAATTTAGTCAGTCCTCTCAACAGAAATAATTAGAGATCTCACATCCAAGAATAGGTAAAGATTTTCTAAAAATTCACAATTTCAAGAGCAAAAAGATGTTAATGTTCAGAAAGAGGAAATACATTGATGAAAATATCCCACAGTTCATATGCTCGGATTTAAAATTGCTTCTGTTTTAGCTGAAGCAAGCCTTGTCATTCACATTTAATATATTGCAGTGGGAGCCAGCTCTAACTACCAAGCTTGCCTGGTTAACAATAATCTTAACTGCTCACAATTTAGTGTCATGTTCCAGTCAATCTGAACTGATTAAATACTAGAAAATCCATTCCACAGCACTGAGAACATATCTTGGTTTTAGGATTTAGCATATTGTCAGAATTAGCCTACTTATTATTTGCTGGAATTTACATTATTAATAATTAAAAAAAATTAAAGCAGTTTAGAAATATTTAATGGCCCAAGAAATATTTTACAGCAGCTACTTGTTTAAAATTTGTAAAAATGATTTTAATGAATGACTTTGAACAGCAGTTAGAATATGTTCCATAAAACTAATAACAATCATAAAAAATAATTGTAGATGAATAAATAAAGCCAATTTCCTTGAAAGCTTACTTGTCCATTTTTCCATCATAATATTTCACTGAATCTTTAACAAAATATCTTTTTTCAAATAATGAACTGCAAAAGATGATTTCTGTTAAATAACACTTTAAAAAGCATTCATAAATTTTTTTATATCTCAGACATATTCTTAAGATACTCAAGAGATGAATGGAAAAGAAAATAGGAATATTTAACTAAATGAATCACTAATTAAATACTCATTTAGAAAAATCAATTCTGACATTTGGTTTCAAGTTCACACTGACTCTAGCCAGTCAGAGTTATCTTTCCTTTTTTTGTTCTGAGATTTATTTTGTATTTGTTTTGTAATAATTGTTTTCTCTTCAAACATATCCACTACAACACTTGGAAATTTTCAGTTAAGAGAAGATAATATATTAATGAATTTGTTAATGGCCCTTGAGTTGGGTTATATTGCTAGTAATTGAGGATTAAAGTGATTAACAAGACATACGGATGCTTAATTAACATTTATTTTCATTTTTTACTCATTCTAAGATGGAATTATCCATTATTTCACTAATTGAAATTGGAAAAGAATAACAATAAGATTCTATGCTTTTATCTCAAGGAAAGGTTTCAACTGCCAGTGTAAAATTTCCACTTGCAATTTGATACAAGTGCTAAGAATTTTATTGATAGACTTCAATAAATATTAAGAAATTAAAAGCATGTTTTAGAAATATAAATTTCATACAAAATCTCTTCATTCTTATCTATAATATATAAAAATTTTATAGGGAAAGAGAAGTGTTTGAAAAATCTTTTGTAAGTAAAATATTTAAAAGTTCTTTTAGTTCTATATTTTGATAGTAAAAAATTATTAGCAAAGCTACTAAATATCTATGTTGGTCAATTCACTTATGAATTAGGCTCCAATCACTATCCTGCCACCATATGGTAGCTTCCATGTTTCATTTCCTGTAAATATTTTCACGGTAATTGTTTTGATGAGCTTTCCTCTTTGGTACCTAGACCTTATGAATTTAAGCATTGTGTAGTGATTGTGAAATAATAATAACTCCCTTTAACCACTCCCTTCAAATTTAGAAGAAAAACAGAAGGAAAAGAAATTTGTGAGCACATGTGAAATTTTCTTTATTACAATGAAAACCTTGCCTTCTTAAAGAATGACCAACGAGCTGAGAAAAAGATGAAAATAAATTCACAAGCCTACGTGAAATTGTTTTGGACCAATGAGAACCTTGTCTCCACAGAAATTAGCCATTGAGCCAATAAGAAGAAAGAAAAAGTAACAAGCTTGTGCAAAATTCCTTTTGATATAAAATGAGTAGAAAAATTAAATTAATAAAGAGAATCTGAAGTCATGTGCAAGGTTGCATTCAGTACACAAATTCTTGCCAGTGTAAAATTATTCACCACTTATATTATTGGCTTTTAATCAAGTATGCGCCATTTCATAGAACTTTCTTTCAACAATCCAAGAAAGCTAAGTATTTCAAAGCAAATCGTATACCCTTCTGTGAACAACAAACTCTCTTATCTTTATTTTAAACATTTTTGAATATCATTTTGTGTTGGATCATTTAATCTGTTGAAGGAACATTTCCTCTTCATGACAATTCATTAAAACCACAGACTTTAAAAATTTCTGATTTATTTTCCTGAAATGAGCTACTGACACAAATTTAAGTGTGTGCATCCATAAATAAATTCCTTATCTTGTTTTGTCAAAATTACCCATGTGTTTCCTCATCATTACCATCCTTCATTAATCTTGGTGTGGGTAAATCAACTGTTCATTTTAACCCCTAAGCACACACTTCTATAGTACTATTAGATTTGCAGCAAGGACTCATTGTTTTACATTTGAAAAAGCTAGATGTAACCATAAGTTTTATGCTAACACTTTCTCTTCTCACACCTCTTGCTTGTGGAACTCTCTTCAGGCTTCTTGCTTTCCAGTCAGATTTGATTTTGAAAAGATTAAATGCAATGTCGGTCATTATTTTCTGTCCTTTTATTGCTCTCTTTTTTTTTTCCAGGGCCAAACTATCACCTTTCTCTGAAAAAGTTCAGGTAAAAAATCAAAAATAATTATAGATGGTTATTATTGATTAATGATATATAATTAACAATTACATCATTTTTTATGATTTAGTATTTAAGAATAAAAACTAATGATAGAATAAAAATTTATTTAAAAATCAAGTCCTGAGGATGTGTGGCCCTAAGCTAATTTAGCTTATACGTAAGTCAGGCACCGTCTTTTTCTCATATTCTCTCACAGTAACCCCTTCCATCTTAGTGGCTTTATTGCCTTGTTTGAGGGTGAAATGATTAAAAATGTGAGGAATGAAAACAGGTCTGTTTTTCTGATTTTGAGAAATTGCCTAATCATATTCAAACCTTTTCTTCACTACCTCCTTCATCAGCATAGAAATGTGGTTCTCTTCTTGCTTGACAGAAATAGTCCAGGCCTTCTATTATTTGTAGGTTGTGTAATACAGGTGAGTAGAGATAAGCGGGAGAGATTGATTGATTTTTTTTTTTTTTTTTACAGCTTATCAACTTTTTGCAGGTTATTTAAAGCCAGAAAATACTTTTACATTGTAAGAACTTTTTAAAGATAATAATAATTTATCGATATAAGTCATACTGATTAACTTATAACTGGCAGGAGAAGAGGTGGATTGATACATTTCGCAAGGGCATTTGCACATAAGTAAATATAACGAACTCAACTGGAATTGGAACTTGGCTATGTGACTTTCAGTTCTGATCCATTATCCATTACACCAACTGTACATCCAAGGTTATAGCACTTGGTATTTTCAAGTGGTCATCGATCTAGGTACTGACCAGCTTTGGCATTGATTAACTTTGGTGATTTTATGATAATCAATGTTTCAACATGCTATGTGTATGCCCAAAGTGGTAAAGATCAACATGAACCAACAGATGTCATATTTAACATCTTTCTTTTTAAAATAATTATTCACCTAGCACAAGGTCCATGAGCCACTTAAGGTAAAGGACTACTGAATGAGGTTGTTCGATGAACATAAATAGAGGAGATAAATGCAGATTATGAGGATATGTAGGAAAGATAACAGTTAACCCATGACTTTTGAAGAGGTTAAGATTGTAATGATCAGGGAAGCATCCTTACAGGTGTCTGTTCCACAAAGTAGCAGTTCTTAGTAAGAAGCTGATCAAATGGAACATCTTTCTTACTAATGGAATACGAAGTTAATGGGGATTATTTGTAGCAGGGTTTGTAGCATGGCAGGTATTAACTTTGATGGTCTGCACTGGTGGAATTTATGAACAGAGCTTGTCAGAAAATTTTGCCATGGAAAGAAATAGTGATAGAGTAGTCAGAGTGAAAGGTGTTGTAAAGTGGAAAATCCTTCATAACCCACGAAACCACATGTTCAGACAAACTCAGCCAGTTATGTGCCATGCGTGATATATGCTTAGGCAATCATGTATCTTTCGATATATGACTGAGGAGGCAGATTTTTTCCCGCAGTAGGTGGCCATTTCTTTCTGCAGTAGACCAGTTGTCATCCAAGGCTATAGAACCTGGTCTGTTTTGCTATTTACCCATAGCTTGGGGGAGAAGAGGAGGATTCATACCTTCCCCAAGGGTATTAGCATGTAAATGAATGTTATGGATTCGAATGGAATTTGAACTTGGCTCTCCGATTCCTTAATCCAGGTTGTTATCCATTACTCCACTGCATTCCTTATTTCCACCAGTTTTAATCTTTGCAGCTAATATCCACCATGCCAAGCACATTGTAGCGAATCACCCTCATGTCCTTCCATATTTCATTAGTGATATTCTACACAAGAAGATTTGTCTCATGAACTGCTGCTTTGTGGAACCGACTCTTAAGAAGATGCTTCCTCAATCACTACAATCCTAATTTGTTCAAGTCTAAGATTAGTTGTTATCTTCACCACATGTCTGTATAAATTGTGCTTCTTGCTCTTCAAACCTCTACCTAAAGTAGCTCTTGGTCTTTGTACAGAGTGAACTTTATTGTAAAATAATATTCTTTGGAACTCTATGAAAGCTAGAAAGTGAGCCCAACAGTACTCCATTTTTGGTCTGATCTGGCTCTAGTAAAGATGGAGTATAACAGGAGGAATCAGGTATTTCCTGAAATGGTAAAAGCAACCATCTTTAGCAATGGATTATATGGATTTCACTGGAGGTCTGGGGGGGGTAGTCTCAAAAGATGTTCAAAGCAAGGAGCTCTTTTAGAGTGTAACTGTCATCATGATAGGTGAAAATTCAGGATCTGCTGGCTGATGATGAAATATTACTAGTTTGGTTTTAGAGCTATTGAATGTTACAAATGAGTTCTTCCCCAATAAGCAATTACAGCAAATTATTTTATGTGCTTCTGGACGTGGACGATTATGACCCTCTACAAGTTCTTATCATGTGCAGCTCTAAATGGTGTTTGTCTCCTTACTCTCTCTCCCATTTCATGTTCTGCCATCCATTTCTACAAGCTCGTTAGACAGGTTAATATTTCCCTCTGCCTTTCTTGCCTTCAGTAATTCCTGTGAATGTCAGATTCTCCAGACCCTCTTTCTTCATCACTTATCTCAGAAATTTCAATTGTCTCTTTCTTAGATTTCCATTCCTATTTTCTTTAAAACTTCCTTGTTGCTCAATTGTTCTCTCTATGGTATTCTCAGCATTCTTTTGTAGAACCACATCTTTGTTGCTTCAAGTCTACTTTTAATCTGTTAGTAAATTGTCCAGGTTTTACTGCCATATAGCATTGTATAACAGTTGAGCAGTATTATCTTTTTCTTTTTGCTAATATTTTGTTTTGTTTTCGGAAGACATCTTTTACTGTTCCAATTTTTCGGATTTCTATGTTGCATCTTCCATCGACTGTTATAACATTTCCCACATAGTTAAATTTTTGTATTTTGTTTCTTTTGATATTTCCAGTTGGTAGCTTATATCTTAGAATGTCCTCTGTGTTAATAGCTATACATTATTTCCTTTTACAATTGGTGGCTGGCATTAAAAAAAAAAAAACAACTATGCAAAATAGACCAACAGGTGAGATGTTGAATCCATTTTACACCTATTTTATTTCTATCTGAGTCTTGACAAAATCAAGACTTTTATATGCAGACAGACACAGGTCACATCATCACTCACTGAAATCCCATAGATCCTTTAGGAGTATAGGGCCATGGAGCTGCAAATTCTTGGTATAGCAGCAGTAGACAGCGTAAATCTCTAATCCTTTAACTTCCAGTTAGCCACATTCTGAGGTGCATTCAAACTGTATATATGTGTTTCTACAAAGAAAGAAAGAGAAGACAGGGGAAACGATAATGCAATCATGTGTTTAGTGTCTGCTTCAGTGAAATTTTATATTAATAAAAAATATATCAGCTTGAAATTATTAGTTTAAGTAATAAAAACCATGGAATTTCCATGAGTTTCCTTCTACATGATTAAAAGAAATAGGTGTCCTAATAACCTATTGGAAAAATTATAATAATAATTTGATATGCTGTATATGACTGTATGAATTTGTAATGAAGGCTTAAAATCTATTCCACTTGCTCAAAATGAGAAATCAAGAAGCCAAATTCAAATTTCAGTTGAGTTTATTACATTAATTTATGCACAAATACCCATATGAAAGCTATAAATACATCTCCTCCTCTAGCTATGGGTTAAATAGTATGACTATTAATGTAATATTCACTTGGAAAAAAAGAATTCTTCTTACAATTCAAAATATGCCTTGGCTTTAAATAATCCACAGAGTGTTGATAAGCCATAAAGAAAATTAATCAAATGCTCATACTCCTTAAAATAAAAAAAATAGTATGTCAAGTGTCAGCCACAGTTTTACTGTGAGTCCAGTTTGTTATATTTATTTCATTAATCAAGAAAGAAAAATTGGCTCCAAGAAGCCTAAGCCTTCTCGTAAGATTAAGTTCTTCATTATTGTACTTCTTATTTCATACAAGCTCAATTATATGACCGAGTGATTAGAATGTTAGCATTCTGACTCTGAAAGCAGAGTTTAAATCTCACACTGATCAGTTTGTCAAACTGGTGATATCAGCTTGAGAAGATGATCCAAGCATATAATGACTATAAACCATACCACAGGTTGACCCAAGCCTTGTTAGTAAAACTGGGTAAACAAAACTGTTTTAAAGCTGTTGGTGATTTTGCTTATATGAAGTCACAAATCATCATAACTGAACGTTTGAGTGTACTGACCTTGCTCTACTAATAATTATGCACTCTCTCCTAGAAAGAGTGACTAAAGTCAGCTTAGTATAGGTGCAGTGTAAATCACAGATTGGCTGTATCATTGTTGAAGAAATGTTCCTGAGGAAACTTCTGCAACAGGAATTAGACAGCTATTCTCAAAGTTGGACATTCTTGGAGATTAACAGTCAGCCATTAATTAATTAAAATTAATAAAAGGTTGATCCATTTTCTTTTTTAAAGTTATATGCGGAAGGCTGAAGAATGAATCAGCTAAAACACTGTAATAAAAGCAATAAATATAAGGATGCCAGTTCAGATAATGAGGGCAGTCTTATAACTTTTAATAAATATCTTTATTACTCGAGTCAGTCAGATAAGTGCAAGAAAGAGATTGATGAGAATTTTGCGAAACCTGTTATTTTCATTTCTTCATATGGGATTTCAGAAGAAATTAACTTTCACACATGTTCCAATTTAACTGGTAAAAAGCATGTATCACTGGCAGTGAAATAGATAGGAGAATATTTTTTTTTTCTTGATCTTCCCTGTTTGAACTGAAGGGTTATTATTGTTATACTTTTCACATTTTAACTTTTTCAGACATTTTTGAAATGATATATGTATGAACATGCTCACCTATATATATATATATATATATATATATATATATAACATTTTAGAAGTACTAAAATATTAATATCCCTCTATTGATTCCTAGATCAATACTTATAATTATCTGTAAAAAAAAACATCAAAAAGCTAATCTTCTTGCAGTGCCTGTATTTCCCATGATAATTCCAAGTATTAAACTTCTTCATTTATTATCAATTCAGTTCATATTTAATGTTCTTTGCTTTTTGGCTTTGTAAACTTGGAATGGCTTCCCTAAACAGAACTTGTTGCTCTTCATTCATGAATATTTACCAAGGAAAGAGTCCTTTGAGAATACTTCCATTTAATCAAATTAGCAGAAACTGGATTGTGCTTTTTTTTTATTTTTGTTGTTGTGTATACCACACCAGCAACTACAAGATTATTTTTGGCATCATCTCAGAATCATAGCATGAACCAAGTTTTGATTGATGGATGTTTGTTGGGATGTCCTTTTAGTTTACACAGTAATTTTTGTGTTTATTTCTGTGCTTTATCAAATGAAGCCTTTCTTCTTTTTTTGTCTTCTCTGTCCATTTTATTTGTCCTTTGAGTATAGTTGTCATTATTTTGGTCAGCAGGAACCACAATTATTTAAAGTTCTTGTGTCCAGTAACTGATACATGCCCTCAGTTAGGAAGTTTTGCAATTTATCTTAATTTATTCAAAAAAAGTATTTAAAGAGAGAATTTAATAGTTCAACATAAGGATTAGGTGGTACAGTAATGTGCAGTCTTCTTCCAATTCCATAATAAAAATAACAATTGAGTAAAGAATTTATTGGTTACAGGTAAGAGACAAATTCTACATCAAAACCAAATAAAGGAACATATATAAATTTCAGATTCTGTTAGCAAAAAGAAAAATGTTGTCAAATCAATTAGTGGATATTTTGCTAAAAATTGATTAAATAAAATTGACAGTACTTATGAGTTTAAAAAAATAATTAAGAATAGAAAAGTGTACATTAAATGTAAATAACTTAATCTGACTGTAAATAATTTCCTCATCTTTTTTATGCACACAACAATTCAGCCATTACATCCTCCAGCCATCCTCAGGTCTGTCAATCTAGTAAACCTTCAAAGATTTACAAAGCCCAATATGACTGTGGTAGTGAATATAAAACTTTTGTATGCATGGGTGTATGTATATATGTATTAAATAACACAATATCTCATTAGCAATAATATTGTATGGCCATTGTGTCTTTTGTATGATAGCATATATCAAGTTATTTTATATTAATAAAAAAATGTAATTTACCTTTGGCAGTGATACCCAGTCTTTGTGAACTCACACATTTATTCCTGTAATGCTTCCACTTTTCAAAACAGTTTTAAATGTCTTCTTTTATGATCAAAATTAACTGATTTATTTAATAATTCTTAATCTAAGCAATGTCCACCATTTTGACAGGGAAAAGTCAAAAGGGAGCTAAATTTGGACAGTAGAAGTTTGGAATGACAGACTAAGAAAGTGTGATGTTTGGCAAAAAGAAAGTCTAATAATATACCTGAAGAATGAGCAGTCAAAATATTCAAAATGGTCAAATACTTTTCAGACATTTCATGAAATACCAAGATCCTCTTTCATGCATATTCAAGATTTTTTTGAGTTTGGCTTCTTGAAGGTTTTCCAAAATGTAAATTTCAATAGATTCCCAACCAAATATAAAACAATGGTAACAAGATTTAGAGATGACTCAATGATCAAAACCTATAGGTTTTGCTCATTGAGTCATCTCTAAATATTGGAAGCAAATATTTCTCATAGACAAATGGTTGTTTCAAGCAAAAACATATCACTTCAATATGAATACAATAGTCATACATTAGACAAGAACTCTCATTGGCATCTATATATAACTAATTAATACTTGTATTATTGTAATAAAAAATAACTAGAATTTCAAATATTCACCATCAGTTATTAAAATGGTATTTGAGTCATATTTGGTTGTAATGGTGAGACTAGACATACATTCATTGACCAAACAGAATTACTTCAGGTTGAAATTTATAAAATCTTAAAACAGTTTCTCAGGAAAATAGGTTTCTCAAGTCTATTAAATGTTACTGCTCTCTCTCTCTTCCTTCCTGACCCTTTGTTTAAGGTAGTGTGGAAAGTCAACTTCTGGATTATATCCTTTTTTCCGTTCTAATTATCAGGTCATCCCATAAGTTCTGTCCGAATTTTGAATAAAGAAAACAAGTGACCAAATGTTACATTTAATTACATATTCAATCAACAATGTATTTTCCCTGATTATCTATGACTTCCTTCCATCTATTAACAAGCTTACTAATTCCATTACTGTAAAATTCTTTTGGCTTTGATTCAAAGAACTCACAAATATCAATTTTAACCTCTTCCTGTGTTACAAAAGCTGTTTCTTCCAAATGATTCTGTAAGCTACAAAACAAATGGTAGTCTGAAGGAGCAAGATCAGGAGAATAAGATGGATGAGGAATTTTCTCCCAACTAAGTTCTTCAATCTTTTGTGACGTGATTCTTGCTGTGTGGGGTCACGCATTGTCCTGATGAAACATCACCCCTTTTTGATTCACTAGAGCAGGTCTTTTTTTCCTCAAAGCTTGGTTCAAATGCTCTAATTGCTGACAGTGTATTAATTGTTCCATTAAGTGGATTATTCCTTGGCAATCCCACCAGATTGAAAGAACCTTTTGCCCATGCAGTTCCCTTCTCGGCTGTGGCTGGGATCCTTCCCCTTTACCAAGCCGCTGTCTACAACGCTTAACATTTTGATAAAAGATCCATTTTTCATCGCCAGTCACAAGTCTATCCAAAAAAGGTGAAACAATTTGGAGAGAAGAGCAGATGTCAACTCGGGATTTGAGGTTGTTTTCAGACAATTCATGAGGCACCATTTTCCAAGTTTAGGAACTTTTCCAAGTTGTTGAAGATGACAATGAACAGTTCTATGGTTTGAACTGAGAACCACTGCCAATTCCTCAATTGATAAAGCAGGATTTTCTTCAAGGGCTGCTTCAAGAAGCTTTTCATCAAACTCAACTGGGCGTCTGGTTCGATCTTCAAGGGTGAAATCTCCACCTCTGAATTTTGCAAACCGTCTTCTGCAAATTCTTTCATTCACACATTCCTCTCCATAAACGGAGTGAATATTTCTAGCCACTTTGGCTGCTGAGTTTCCTTTCTTGAACTCATAAAGCATTATGTGCCTCAAATGATTCTTGGGTACTTCCATGTTAGCAGGGTTTTAATCAAACAAAATTTAATTGTTCTCTGAAATAAATAAAATTTGATCAGTTTAAATGCATCTAAACATAAAAATAATGTTCAGCTCCATCAGACATTATAAAATACTCTTTAAATTTTGTTCATTTTAACAAAAAGTTAAAATTCGAACAGAACTTATGGGATGACCTGATACATGTGCTATCTATTTTAGTTGCTGTTGGAAGTCTTGTAGTTGGAAGTGATGTAGTTTTTGTTGCTATATTTCTTTTTTTGTAATTCTGTAATGCTAGTCTTTAGAGTCTGATGAAGTGTTGAATTCATTAAAACCTATATGGCTCATTTGCATGAAGCCACTTTTTTTTATTGATTAATGTTTTGGCAATTTGTTATAAATTTAAAAAAAACTTTCATATCTGTTGAATCAGGTTTGAGTATTTTTCAAAATCTTTATCTCATTTCTGTCTAATGCATGACTAATCACTTGGCAAGTTATCGTTCCCTAATAGAGATATACTCAAAGATGAATTGCCACATCGAAAGAGAAAAGCAGTGGCTAAATGCATTCAGCTTCAACAAATTTTTAGAAGCTATGTTTAATTATCATTTCAATATTATATCATTGGATTTGTGGTAACAAAATCTGTGCTTTGATTCTAAGCATTATTTTGGGAAAACTTCTTATAATAAGCATAATTCGTGTAGGATTTTTTAATTGATAACATATTTTGTGTCATTATAAATTAGATTATAGTTTTAGAAAATGTCTTCTTTTTACCATATACTGTACTATCCAAAAAAGCTGACTGGTTAATATGGATCAAGAAAATAGGTTTTGTTGATCTGAGACAAAGAGAATAAATTGTTTCTGCCTCAACAAAGATATATTTTTCTATATCTATATCTGTATCAATACATTTCAAATTGTATGAATTATTCTACATAAATAAGGTAGGGTTGTTCAATTTGTTTGTGGACAATGGGTGCAGTCTAATGACCTTTAGTTAGAAAAGACTTCATTTGCATAAGGTGTTTTATTTTCTATTGAACGAGTCTAATTAGATGGAGACTTCATATTGTCCAACACTTTGCCAGAGACAACAGAAGTATTTCAACCTTGATTTTCCTTGACATGACTGACAATTTCCTTTGTCTAATACTTGTCTAAGATTTTATTCTGACTCGGATTTCAAGAGTATTTCAAAATTGATTTCCTTTGATATGACTTACAATTCACTTTGTTGCAACTTCAACCCAAAACTAGACTTGCACTCCTCATATGACACTTCACCTGATGTTCCAAGCCACCATTGTTTTTCAGGTTTTGGGATACTTCCCTCAGATACTATTTCATCAGAGATTTTTCATCCATTCCAAAATTTATAAGACCTTCTAAAGTTGCAAAGTCAGGCAATTTCAAAACTACAACTCTTCTTTGCAAATTGTTGAAGATCTTTCAGGAACCGATGAAAGAAAGTTTCAGTTGCAATTCACTTGCCATTGTACATGTTATTAAGTATTGTACAGGGTTGTCCGAAAGACTTGTCACCACTACATAATATAATTTTCTCTTTCCTGAAGGACACATGGCACTAACGCCTTTCTCTACTGTGCCATGTGTCCCTTTCAGTTGGTCAAAATTCTTTTATTTTCTGGTATTCTTTTTTTTTTTTTTCCTTTTTTTATAGTGGAAGTTATGCTTGGAGCTTCTCTAATTTTGGTAGATTTCTAGTCACAGTTGCTAGACCCTGATCCAGCAAACTTCTGCTGTTTTGCTGCCATATTAAACTTCTTTTTGTTTAAATGATGCCTTCACATTAGTTGGAAGAGAAATATATATATATATATATATATATATATATATATATATATATACACACACACACACACACACACACACACAGATAGATTGTTTTAAAGGAAAACAAATACCTTATTTTTATTCATTTTTTTTTCACATTTTTTTCTGGGTTGACTACAATGTAGACAGTGAAGATTATCTCTAACACAGAAATGGTCTGAAAGGCTTGATTGGTCACCATTATGTTAAGTTTCCTCAAGTAAGTATTCATTAAGCTCAACTTAACTGCTTTCCAGTTCACAAATGTGGGGGCACCCAGTAAGGATCAAGCTCATAACAAAAGTAATCACCAGCTAGAGCAACTTATTCTGGTATATGGCAGTAAATGCCAAGCAATTTCCTCACAAATGAAGAAGAGACTTGAAGCAACAGAAGAACAGAATATTATGGATGGAACACGTGAGCAGTGACAAATATTTAGGAAAAATTAGAAAGAAAGGACATGTATATTTTGAATCAAAAAGACAATTTGGGACTCATAATGACAACAGGGAACTTGGAGAATTTGATATTCACTGGATAAATTGAAGGCAAGAGGGGCAAACTAAAACATCATAAGCTACCTAATGAGCTTGTATAAATGGGTAGCAAGAATGGAAAGGGAAAACACTGTTTAGAGCAATAAAAAATAGAAAGCAGTGGAGAGCCATGATTATAAAAGGTCATAAACGATAATGGAAGAAAAATGTGTTCATATTTTCATACTTATTGCAGAAAGAATTTACTTTAAGTTCAGGAAACTCAGCTCTCCTCAAACACTCACAAATAATAAAAAAAAGTGCAGTAAATCAAGTAAATGCTAAGAAGGTCGCAAGCTAGTTGCTGTCTGCATTTTCCAAACTTGCACTTTCTCCTGAGTGGTTTCTTCCTCAGTTGCACATTCTGTGATGTGAACTTTACACAATAAACAACGCTGCCAAAATCTGATTGAAACCAGGCAAAGTTTCCTTTATGGAAAACTACTTTAATCACTTGTGCAAGCAACCAACCGACTGACTGACCAATCAACCAACCAACTAAGCGACCTTCCTCTATGCAGAAAGCAAACGCCACAAAAAAGTACAGTTCCCATGTGTCAGATGCTGCTGTTTCTACTCTTATCTCAGATCTTTGGTTGCATCCCAGCAAGAAAGGGAGGGAAAAAAAAAGCAAAAAGTCTCAATCAAACTAATCAATAGATTTTTTATTTATTTGATTTCTTTTCTAGTGTTGAATTCCGTTAGATTTTGTTTTATTTTTCTGGCATGTTTGTTTTATCATCAATCAGTGAGTGCATTCCAGTGTGACTAAGGTATTGAATATAAAGTTTATTTTGTGTGTGTGTATACATGCACAATATATATATATATATATATATATATATGTGTGTGTGTGTATATATATATATATATATATATATATATATATATATATATATACACAATTTTGTGTGTATACACAATATATATATATATACAATATATATATATGGCTGTGTGAATGTATACATATATGTATATACACACACACTGTATATATATATATATATAGAGAGAGAGACGGAGAAAAAAATATATATATATATATATATATATATATACATACACAGGCTATGATGGATAAATTGTATAAATTATGAAAAATGACAATAACGCTGACATCAACAAATGTTTTTAACAGATGATAATTTTACATTTTACCAAAATTACACAAAATATCATAAAACTCTAAAGAGTATATTTATTTAATAAAATCATTACTGGCTTCAACCATGGCCTGTAGATCACTTCAGAATTTCCTGCAACTCTTCTGGACTATGTCCTTGTTTAAGTTGGTGAATGCTGCTATAATACATGCCTTCAGTTCATCTTTGGTGTTAAAAGAAGTTTTGTTCATCTCTCACTCAACTGAAACCATCAAGTTAGGTGCAGTCTGCAGAGTTTGGTGGCCAAATGTAAGGTCGCAGGAATTGTCTATCAGCCAAGACTGAGTTCTCCTGCTTATGTAGCATAGTGCTGAGTCTTGTTGCCAGATATAGCATCTTCCAGTAGCCACCCTCTTGACCCAGAGCAGCACTACCTTCTCAAGGCACTCGATGTAGACCTCTGCACTGATTCTGAGGTCTTGTTAGAAGGTGAATGGAGGCATAACATCATCATCACTAGTGATCACTCCAAACACCTTTGTAATCACCATTAGATTCATCCAACTCTTTCCGAATCCTCTGCATTTTCCTTAGATTATTATTGGTCTTTCCACTACAAATGCCAAGCAGTACAGCATGCTGTTTCCTAATTTCTGATGGAGTGAATTGTGTCATGGTGCTCAACGGATCTTATTATACTGTGCAATCATAAAATCAAAAACAAACAATGAATATGCACAAAATTTAAAATAATTCACAAAAAATTTACAGATTACATTTATAAGAATTTATTCATATGTTGCTGCTAATAATGTTTATTTTCATTAAAAAATGTTGATAATGACTTGATTCAATGGGTGTCTGGTTTCTCATCCAAAAAATGTTCATCATAAATTATTCTCTTATGTCAGAATTTTTTAGACGAGAAATTATCATTATCATATCCCTTGCTTTTCTGAGTGGAATTCTCATCTGAAAAAAAAATATTAGGTTAATACAATATTCTCTTTTACTGAATAAATAAATATTGTTCACATTAATATAGACTCAATAACATCTTTTAACTAAAGATATATTTTTGGAACATTGTCTTCTTGGAATTTCCAGTTGGCACCAGCAATTTATTTTGGATAAGGAAGGAAGGTACCATATAAAAGATTTTAATATCTGGCAGCATTAAGCTCAGTGCTAATGAAGGTTATCCATGTTTTTCCATTTGCTCAAAAAAACAGCCTAAACCATTACACTTCCATTACCTTGAACACAGCGAGAGAACACCAGGACCACTTAGCACAAATCATGTCGATAGGATGCAAGCCTTTCATAACCAATTAAACTTCTTTTCATCTGATCCCACAACAGATTTTCATTGTAACCTCCACATCATGCGTTCTTTTGCACAATTCGGTCATTGGTTGATTTTGGAGTTTCATGAAGTATGGTGCTTTTCTAGGCCTTTAGAATCTCAGGTTGGATTAATTATTCAACTCTCTTCACACGGTAACTTTCACTTTTTTTTATTTTATCATTCTACTGTTCTTTTTCTTCTTTCATGCTGCATGTGGGCTTCAAACGTGGGCAATCATGACTCTCTACAACTTCCAATCCTTGTAACTCTTAGCAATCTTTGTCTTTTTGCTATCCCTCCCACTCCTGCTCTGACACAAGCTTATTATTAGGTGGTTTATTCATTGCTTTCCTCTGTCCTACTTGTCTTCATTTATGTCCTGTGAATATCAAATTCTCCAAGCACTCATTCCTCATTATGTGCCTTAAAAATTTCAACTAACTTTCTGATTCTTAGTATAAACATTCTTTATGTTAACATTTTCATTAAAACTTCCTCATTGCTCACATGTTCAGTCTATAATATTCTCCTTTCCTGGGTATGACAATAAACTACATCTGCATCTTGGGTATGATGATAAACTACACCCAACTGCAAGGCCTCTTAATTGCTGGTGTTCCTCAGTCCACCCTGATCTGAGGTAGTAGCACCTGTTAGAATCCCAGCAATGGGCAAATAGTTAACCCCCAAACTGGGGTCAAAACACTATGAAAGTGTAAAAATAGGTTTTAATACCAGAAATACTTTGCAAAAAAAATATTACCAGCAATAAAAATTTTGTCAGCATTAAATAACCCATTAAGGTTGATATGCCATAAAACAAAGCAAACCAAGCCAAACCATAATATTCTCAATATCTTTCTGTAAAACCCCACTTTTGTTCCCTCAAGTTTTTCATTTATCTATGAGGAAAGTGTCCAACATTACTTGCCTTATAGGAAGATATTACATAACAGTTACTGGTTCTTTAATTTCATGTCTGTTTGGGGTATTTTTTTTAAAAGTACTTTTCAAAAGAATTACTGGCAAAGAACTTTCTTGTCGCATATGTATAGTTGTCTTGGGTAAGACAATCAACTACATCCAGCAACAAGGCCTCTGATTAGGAGGTCTTGAGGAGCATGGAACCATCTCTTAATTGTTGGTGTTCCCAGGTCCACCATAACACAGGGCCGTAGCACCTGTTCGGGTCCCAGTTATGGGCAAATAGTTAATCTTCCAAAAGAGGTCCAAACACTATGAAAGTATAAAAATAGGTTTTAATACCAGCAATAATTTTTTGGAAAAATTATTACCACCAATACATTATTACCAGTAATACCTTTTTGAAAAAAAAAATATTACCAGCAATAAAAATCTTGTTGGCATTAAATAACCCATTGAGGTTGATATGCTGTAAAACAAACAAGCATAGGTATGTAAAAACCCATAGCATAGTCATAAATCAGGTAAATTCTACCTTCATATGTTGAAAGTTCAGCTGGTTTTTAAAACATGAACCACACTATATGTGGTCTGATCAAAAAGTATCTGAACTGTTGTTATGTGAACAGAGCTAAAGTATGCAGTATGAAGTAAATGGATGGTGGAGCAATATTTAGGGGAGATAACAAAAAGACAAAATTTATTAAGAGCCACAAAAGACAGGAAGTTATGTTGAGACATGATCACCAATGTCCTGAAGGGCCACAGCATATAGAAGAATATAATGCTAAAATGAAAGGGAAACTCTGATACAAAATACAAGTTCTGTTTGAAAAAATCATGGTGGGTGGGAATTTTTCAAGAGTAGCAGTTTGTTGGAAATTCAATTGTTCAACTTATTTTTTTTTTTATTTTAAAAATTAGAGCATCCAAATTCTAAACAATAATAAAATAAAAATTAAAGAAAACATGGTTATGCCTATTAAATAAATCATTTGTATTTGTAAATATATGCACATGAATTGAGATGAGTCAAAAAGAGGAAAAATAGTCTTGTAGTTGAGTTAAAGTCTATGGGTGGTCGGTACACATTCATAGTTTAGAAAAGACTTTTAAATAGATTATCTACAGAAAAAGTTGTGGTTGAGCAAAACTTATCATTAGCAAACGTTTGACTGTCTTTGTTGCTGGAGATGATTCGTTTGAAGTTGCTGACATGTGTTTCTTTCAGCATGCACTGTGGGGAGACAGTCATATCTTGACTGCTGAAAGTCAAAAGATGTGGGTTTTTATAAGAAATTTTACCTGGGAGTAGGTTTGAGAAAAATAGGGTTTTAGTTTTCTCTGATTGATCACATATTTTACATGGTGATGTTAATTTCTAAACAATAGACACTTTGATTTTAATAGTGTGTGTTGTATTGTGGAATCTTTTTTGGAATATTTGTAATATTGTGTGTTACTGAGTAGAAAATAAAGTTTGAGTGTGTTTTAATATAGTATGTATGTGGGTATTTAACTGCATTGGAAATAGTGTTTATTTCTTATAAGTTAAACTAAATGTTCTGCCAAGAAATTTTGATTGCTTGAACAAAATATAATTATACTGTGGAGAAAATCATTAAAAAAAAAAAAAAAAGCATTCTGTACCAAATAAGCAGTGTGCCAGCTGAAAAACTTGGAGGAGATCATTTAAATGTGCTAGCTCTAATATTTGTGACACAACAGTAGATTACAGGAAAAAGGCTAGCCAGAACATGGAAATTTTTGCTGTATTTTTATAGATCTGTTTTTAATGTTTTATACACAATGAACCTTGATGGAAGATAATTATTAGTGAGGCAAGTCAGGTTGGCCGTGACTATTGAGTAAAGAGTTGAATATTCGCTGGTAGAGCCATATAAAATTCAACCTTAAATAATGCAAAAAAGGTTGACGTCTCAAAATGCTTCCTGCTGAGCTTCATGATGTTAGTGATCATAGTTCTTCATAACTTCCTGTCAATTTTAGCTCCTCATAAGGTTTGTCTGTTTTCTATTCCTCCTCATCCCTGTCCTGCCAACCATTTACACAAGCCTGTTAGGTTGGTGATTTTGCTGTTTTCTTCTGTACCTCTTTCAATATGTTCTGTGAGTGTCAGATTCTACAAGCTCTCTTTCCTCATTATGTGCCCTCGAAATTTCAACTCTCTATTTCTGATTCTAAGTATAATTGACCTTTTTGTTTCCATTTTCCTTAAAACTCACATAGTCCATAAGATTCTTAGCATATTTCTGTAGAATTTCTGTTGCCTCTACTTCATCGGTGAGAAGATTGTTGACCAGCAAACCCATTTCACAAACCATTTACTTGAATAGTGAGTTACAAATTATTTACTAAAGTCCAAGAATCACTCAAGGTAGAGTGTTACTAAATGAGGTCTGTGATATGAATATAAGAAGAGGAAGTAGAAAGTGAGGATATGGTGGATAAATAATGACTTGATGAGGTTGATGGTAGTGCCCAAGGAAACATCCAACAGGAGTCTGTTCCATAAAGCAGCTGTTTCTGGGATGAATCATTTCGAATGTAATACCCTTCTTACCAAAGGAAAATTTAGTATTTCTTATTTGTTTATCTTTTTCTTTGCAATATTCAATTTCCTTCTTTTTTTTCACCCCAAACAAGGTAATAATGCCACTAAGATGGAGTGAAAGGGAACAAGAATAATTTAAGAGAAGGAATCGGAAACCTAGTCCTAAATGGGAAACAAGGGACAAATCTTTACTCCTGTCCAAATGATGGGGAAGGATTGTGAACTAGGCGGTAGGCAAACCCATCTTCTCCTATTGAAAAAAATGTTTAGGTAGAACCATTAGAGGTGCAAGGTTAGTTAATTATGTAACTGGCATTCCTTAATGAATTTTACTTCTTTAGATTATTTCTTTTATATTTTCATCTCTACTTCTTCCTGTCCATCACTCTTTCTTTGCACATGAGAGTCATCCTTTTTTTTTTCCTTCCTTTTATTACAATTGTTTTTTCTTTACTGCTTATTTTCTGTTTAAGAAGCCATTTAACTATTAATTAATTTTAAGTAATTATCTCTCATTTCAATCTTTTAATTGCTTTTTATCACTACCTTCCTCGAGTCATCAGTCTATAGTAGCAAGAAATCACAGTAGGTTGAATATAAAGAAGAAGATTCTATTGAGATTTGAACACATGCCCACTTTTATTCAAGGAAGGCTGGTTGACCACACCCACTTCTTTTTCTATCTATATGCAACTGACCTAATCCTAAATGTCAAGGTTGATGATCTACTGTCTTTCACAAATGAAGTGGGTTTATGTTCTATAATATGAGAATCTGAGAAGACATTTGTTAACAGAAAATTAATTATATATATATATATATATATATATATATATATATATATATAGTACATGTAATTGATCTGTTGGTATTTCTAATCTGGGTGGATCCTAGTATTATTAATTATTAAAACTCGATTTATTCCATTGGGTGCTCTGGTATTACCTACAATCTATAACTCGGCTAATTTACATTAATCTTAATGGGCTTCAGTTGAAATTTCCCATCACATATTAATATTATTTATAATATGGGACACCCGTAGTAAAAATCTATTTACTGTGAATCCCAGAAAAAACACTCTGGGGCTTTTTATAAGAAACACCACATAGTAGGAACTGATATTACACTACAAACAACAAGTCCCGGCCATAAATAAACTCAAACCACAGACTGCTTCCCCTGGGATAAGATACCTTACACCCCCACCAATCGCTAACACAAACCTCATTAACAAGGTGTCTACAAGAAGAGGATTGACATTGAAAATAAATTTAAGACAATGTTCCAAGACAGACACTTAGAGACTGATGATAGCTGTATACAGAATGGCTTGAAATAGACTATATCTATGTTGAGGTAATTTTTGTTTCTTTGCTGTAATCCCCCCTCCCTCTCTCTCTCCCCATATATATATATATATATATATATATCCACATACAAGACTGATTCACTGTATCACAGTTCATCAGTGTGGCTAGATATTAGATTGCTTCAAGCCGGCATCGAAAATCAACAAATTTGGCCTCAGTCAGGGACTCTACCCCTAAGCTATCAGCACACGGCAGAGAAAGGGAATCTTTTAACATGTTATATATGTAATGTATATGAAAACCAAATCAGCAGCCAGTCCTCAATTAATATGAAGAGCTGTGCATTATAAGAAGGAGCAGCTACTGTTTCCCTATAGTGCTCAATCAGCAGCCACCAAGATATATAAAACATTAAAGAAAATGATGTAAATGATGTTCTTGATGATTGATGTAGAAAAACTAACTTTAGAACTACTGGTTCATCATGATTCATGTAGTAAAAACCATATATTTAGTTGTTGATAAAAAAAAATTAGCAAAAAAAGCAAAATAACTGACATTGATATATGAATGACTCATACAGGATTGACAAGTTAAATTAACCAACCAATCGGCAATGAAATGTAATCCTATAAAACTCTCTTCCATTAACCAACCAATAAGCAATGAAATGTAATCCTATACAACTCCCTTCCATTAACCAACCAATCAGCAATGAAATGTAATCCTATACAACTCCCTTCCATTAACCAACCAATCAGCAATAAAATGTAATCCTATACAACTCCCTTCCATTTTTCCCAATTTCTTTCACTGCCATACTTGATATAGTTCTTACACTATTAATATTTATTAGTAGCAGGGATAGTATCCTTATTTATTTTTAGATGAAGCATTCTTTACCATTTTTAAATTTTAATTTAACTACTGAGTTTGTTGCAGCTTAATTTTTTTGTTGTTTTTTATTCATCCCTTAGTCAGGTTGTCTGTTTAGAGCAACAGCAAACAGCGCAGATCAGAAATGATGATAAATTCTAAGTGATGTTCAAACTGACATTACTTTCATTTCAATGTGTTTTTTTCCTGTTCCCTTTTTTTCTTCATTTCTTACTTCCTTTTTTTTTCTATTCTTTTTCTCAGGCTTACAGCATTAAAACATTGGTTCCCATACAAATATGAAAGTTAAGCAATGTCAAGCCTGGTCAGTACCTAGATATAAGCTTGGATGTGTGGGTGATGAAATGAATAATGGCTCAGGACTGTTAATTAGAGAGCCAAATTATAATTACTGTTCGATTTGTTATATTCACTTAAGCAAAAATACTCTTGGGAAAGGTATGAATGCATCTCTTCCCTCCCCAGCTATGGATTAATTAGTAAAACTTGTATCACTAAATCATTATTCTCTCAAAAAATTCTTGCAGTCTACGTGTATTTTCTGGCTTTAAATAACCTGGGAAGATTTGATTAGCCATAAAAATTGAATTAATCAATCAGTCTTTTTTTGAATTCTCAGTTTCACATGTTGCACTTGGACATCTTTATTTCCACATATATACAATGCATTGCTAATGGTGTTGAGAAAATAGTCCCTTTTGTATTTTTTCTTATTCTTATTTTTCTACATTTTTTATCTTCATCTACTCTTACTACTGCTGTCAATTTTTCATTTTTATTTAGAATTTCCTTCTTTCTTTCTTATTTTTTCTTTTTGTCTTACTCTTGCTTATTCATCTTCATTTTTCATTTGATATGTCTCCTTTTCTCTCCTCTTTGATTTTTTTCATGTTTCTTTCTTTTTTTTTCATATATTACTTACTTTCCAACTTTCATTTTATCTCCTCATTCACTTTCTTCTATTAATATTTTGTTTTATTTTCTCTTTTCTGCACTTATTTTTTGTATATAATTCATTCACTCTTTTTTTTTTCTTCTCTGAAATCAATTCATTATGTTCATTCACTTTAGATATTCATCTTTTTATTTCTTTTTCCCCTTGATTTTTCTTTTCTCCTCTTTGTTAGACTTCTTCCTCCATTTTCCCATCATTGTTGATCAAACTGTTGATTTTTGACATTTGTTGTCTGACAAAACAATAAATCAATAACACCTACTTCCCCCCACCCCCATGATGGAAAAAAATAACCCATGGAAATATCAAGGAGAGAGTGGGTAATTCACTCACATTAAATTTATATCTATATATACTCAGAGACCTGTATTTCCACTAATAGACAAGAGGCTTTCAGTAAGCATATATATATATATATATATATATATATAAATATTTAAACATATACACAAAAAGTAAGCATATGTATACACAATATGCAACGGTCTTACATTATACATAAATGTACACAAACATAACAGTGGTTCACCACACAAACACACAGATGTCTTACACATACAAACATACCAATGTCTTACATCCGTTATACACTAATGTGCCAGTATCTTACATCACCCTTACATTATCATGTCAACATCTTACACTACACATATGAAAACATGCCATCTTACATTACACACACACACACATAAATACATATATATATAATTTTTTATATATCAAGAACAATTTTAGGGAAAAATTATGGCAAAGTGGGAAAGGTTTTCATGTGATTAAATTCAAAGAATACACAGGAGGAACCTCAAGGACTTTAAATAAAAGATTGTATGAACACAAAAGGAATCTCTTAGAAAAAAACACACAAAATGCATTAGTTGATAACTATAATTAGACATGACATAATTTTGATTGAAAAAAAATGCAATTCTAATTAAGAGAAAGCAATTTACTAAGACAAAAATGTTCAGAAAGTGCTTTAATTACTAAGTCAGTTCACAATAAATTTGTGTCCAGGTTCCTACACCATTTCACCTTTCTTGGCAGATCTATTTTCACAATGTGGCATATTTAATAGCAAAAGTGATGGAAACATGAACAAAAAGTAAAAGAAACTAAATCACTTGGCTAGACCATACACCAAAAATATATTGGAAAAAAAAATTAAATTTAAAATTCTCAGCATCTTATATCACACAGAAATCTTTTCCTCTTTGTCATCATATTTTTCCCCAAAATATGATATATATGTGTATCTGGGCCATTGAAATATTTTAAAATATTAAGAAGGAAGTTCACACAGACAAATATGCTTTTAAGTAATCAGTGATTCTTTTTGTAATGAAATACAGATTATTATATTATGGAAGTCAATATTTGAATAGTAGTTTGGTTTGTTTTGTTTTATGGCATATCAACCACAATGAGTTATTTAATGCCGACAATTTTTTTTATTGCTGGTAATATTTTTTTTTCAAAAATGTATAGCTGGTAATTTTTTTAATTTTTTTTTTTTTTAAATGTACAGCTGATAATATTTTTTTCTTGAAAAATGTATAGTTTGGTTTGTTTTGTGGCATATTAACCTCAAAGGGTTATTTAATGCAGACAAGATTTTTATTACTAGTAATCTCTTTTTTCAAAAATTTATTGGTGGTAATGTTTTTTTTCCTCAAAAATTTATTGCTGGTAGTAATTTTTTAAAAAGTATTTCTGGTATAAGTATCTATTTTTATACTTTCATAGTAATTTGAGTCAGGTTGGTGGGGGGGGGTCAACTATTTGCCAATAGCTGGGACCCGAACAGGTGCTACCACCCCGGATCTGACTGGACCTGCAAATACCAGCAATTAAGAGGTGGTTCTACTTTCCTCAAAACCTCTTGATCAGAGGCCTTGCTGTTGGATGTAATTTATTGTCTTACCCAGGATGCAGATGTAGTTTATCATCATACCCAGGAAGGATTTGCACAGTAAAACTGATATTAACCAACTGATGTTGGTTATAACCCTATTGGATTCATAACCTGGGATCACAACTCATCTATCTCCATCACACTGTTGCCAATCCTCCAGTTAGTGACATTTCTCTTTTAGTGTTTTTTTCTAATATGTTTACAAACACAGAAATAATACAAACTAATTTTCAATTAACAAATCTCTTGTCAGACCCTCATATTATAAAGCATAGACCCACTTCCTTTATTTTCATTTCCATGGAAATTCTTCAGAACAATACCAAAATTACCCAAAGAAAATGTTAAAAGAAGTTGATATCTGAGCAAAAGGAATACACATAAGAAAGTAATATGATACAGTTTGTTTACTTTTCCACCAATACATTTGGGAAAGGCATGAATCCCTCTCTTCTCACTCCAGCCATGGGTTAAATAGCAGGGTAGACAGAGCTCTTTAGTCTTTGATGGCAACCAGTCTAAGAGAAGGAATATTCTAAATTGAAATTGGTGATGAAGGCAATGGAAAAACCATTGGCCTTTTTTTTTTTTTTTTTCAGAAAGGCATAAAAAATCATTGATTCACAAAAAGGAAAGCTGGGGAGAACAATGATCGCCTATGATCATGACATTTACAAAGAAAAAGAAATATGAGCATAGTGAAATAAACTCTGGTATCTTTATATAATTATTTGTTGTTCTTTACTTTTCTTCAGCATTTCATTTACATAGAATTTTGTTAAAGCCTAAGATTGAACAACTCCATCTTCTGAGGGGAAAAGCTTCAGTTTTTTATTTTACTTTCTCTGTTTCTCTTGTTGCTCCTTTTTTTTCTTATCTTTTACATTTTTATCACTGCACATTCAGATTGAAATTATTCTTATGTTACTTATATGACACATTGACTTTTCTTTCTTTCTCTCATTTTACCGCTTTGCACATTCTTTGATCATTTTTTTTTTTAAATTGTTGAGACTTAGAATTTTGTCATCAAACACTTGCTTTCCTGAAAACTTCTTCATAGTTGTAAAGTGAGGAAATGATATAGAGAATAGCAACTTGATAAACATGTTAAATACTTCAACATTTGTAGGTCTTTTTTTTTTTTATTACTCCCCATGTTATTATAGTGAATACTCGTATTTGAAAAATAAACACACAATTTTAATTATTAAATTCTGTATTACATCTATCAGCCTGTGAATTTTTTAGTAAAGAAAAATGTGTTTCCAGGTAGTGATCAAACATGCATTCCCCTTTTATGGGTGAAACTACCATTTGATCCAGTGTGCATTATGGATGGACCAACAAAGAACAATGCAGCAAGCAAGGATCCATTTTTTTCCCTTTTAAAGGAAAGTACATCCTCTTCACCCTGATCATTTTTCATATCGACTCAGTTTCATACACAAAATGTAAACAAAGCAATTTCTAAAGAATTAATGGATTTATTTTTAAATCTTTTCTTGCATATTTATAAGTTAATTTTTAGATTTTGTTTCAAAAACTAGCAAAACACATGTATACGTGTATATTTAGAGAAGACAGTGTGAACAGGAGATTCAACACTACATGATGACTGTCAGTTTCACACCTACAGGTGATCTTCAAATTGCATTAAGGTGTGAAACTAATTAACAGACGGCATTGATTCTTATGTCCACAATGTCTTTAAATACTCTAATTTATATACTGAATATTCTTCCCCCATAAATATAGCAAATTTTAAAGAATATATACCTCAGTGGCATGTATTCATAAGAAAGGCATGCATTGTTTGCATGATAAAAATTATTATACTCAAATTATAAACTATGATTATTAAGCTTAATATTTTAGTTTATCTCTTTTGAGAATTTGTACCTATTGTAATGAATGCTTGAAATTTGTAAGTAGATATTAATCTTTGAAAATTTATACCTCTGATACACTAAATTCAATTTTCAGTAATTTTTCTATAATCAAAATATGACATTTCCAGACAAAATATAGAACAAATTTGGAATATGCCTGTACAAATATTACTCTGCAGAAAAAGCTGCCGATTCACTGAAATTTACAGCCAAGTTACTGATCCTTTTTCTTCTAAGCTGAAAATAATTAAATTGAATTCTGTTTAAAATTGTAAATTAATGTTACTTTAAACATATTTTTATTTGATTTAAGTAGTTGCCCCATTTATTTTAAACTGTATTTTATTCCTAGACTGGCCTAAACATTTGCAAAATCTTATTAAAAAAAATATGCCCACTGGCAGGATTTGAACCTGTATCCTGCTTTGCAAGAGAACTGCTGTTTAAGCCAATGTGCTTTTGACCACTTTGCCACAAAGAGATTCAGAATCAAGCAAGGTTCTATCTGCCTTTAAAGTACACTTTACTCATCCAGATTTTTTTGAATCCAAAACATAAACAAAGCAATTATAAAGAATTAATGGATTTTTTATTTATTAATCTGATATTTTTATTACTATTGTAAGGATACAAAAAGCACTCATCTCCCTTTGGTGGAGATAAGTCACATGGGTCACATAATGGTTGTTTAATGATATCACTCCATACAGTGATGGTCATTTTCAATTCATTGACAGCAACCAAATGGTAAGGTTGCTTTCTTTTAGCTGCCTCCCCTGACAATTCCATGGTGCCATTTTATTTTGGAAAAATATCTTTCTTTGATTGAAACTCCAGCTCACAGTCCTCAATTTGGAAAAACCCAAGTCTTACTGTTTCCTGATGGAATGTGTCCACACCTAGGACATGGAGGAATCTGGCCTGTTTGAATCTGGAGTCCTAAAAATGGCTTCTCCAGACCCAGGAGGATCTCCATATTATATCTAAAACCGTTTCTTTTTGTTTATACTTACATTTTGCTTTGCGGTGTAGATATATGTGATATATTATTCTCCATGTGAGAAACATGTATATATGTATTAGTTTTGTGTATGTCTTAGTAATATAAAAGTTTCTCTGTTCTCTGAGAACAAAGCATTTTTGTCATTGTTTTTCCTTTCAGCCATTCTGTTCCATCCTATTTTATCCATGAACTATGGTGTTATTATATTACAGATATAATAATGCACATAATGGGAGAAATTAAAATGGGGGAATAATTTTTTTCTTCCAAGTGCTCCTGTTCCACTTTAAACATTATTTTTAGTAGATACTCCAATTTGAGTAGACACATTGTTTTAAACAGTATTTTATTTCATCTACTGACCTGAACATTCAGGAAATCTGTAAGCGTCCTGAAAGCAAAGGAAGTAGTTGTCACACATTACTTCCACAACACAAAGAAAAGTCACTGTAAGTACACACTCAAATATCGTGGGGCAGAAAGAAATGCTGAAAACTCGATTCGCTGGTACTATCTCAAATCACAATGCGTGTAACCAGTCAGAAAAATAACTCACTCGCTAACAAACGCTGTAGCCAAAAATGCCCGAATTTTCTTGAATCGAGAACACCAACTGCTTTTATCGGCAGAACCTATTTTTTTCATTCGTCGACAGCTGGGATAGGATTTTCAGTAATTTGCATATCAAAATACTTTTATAGCGAATCCTGCGACAGACTTGTTGTTTTTTTTTTTGTTTTTTTTTAATTCAAATATTCCATTTTCAGCATGTTATGCAGAATACGTGCCCTTTTGTTTGGTAAGTAATTTTCTTTTTCGACACTTTTTCCATCGTAGAATACACGTGACGCGCTGTCGCTTGGTTTGATGAGGTAAGTCGCCGTTTTTTTGCTATAAAATCTTATTAAAGTAAAATAAGATTTCTCAATTGTTAGTAGACAAAATAAGAATTTAATATGTTAATATTGCAACAGGCATGAGCACTCCCCCACATTCTTAAAAACTGGACATACAGTTGATACATTCCATGGTCTTGGAAAGCATCTTTCCTTCAGGCAATGGTTAAACAGTTTTACCAGTAACTCTTGGCTGCTATTCTTAAGAACAGCTACTGGGATTTTATCCAGTTTGATGGCCTTCTTAGATTTGAGGCATTTGAAAACTTCCCATGCCGTGATAGAGATATTAGAAAGTCTGTCCTCCATGAGAAGGAGGAAGTCAAGGAAGGAGTGGCTCTTATTATCTAACAAAGCAAAAAGGGCCTTGCCTTGTCAGATGAAAATGTAATAACTCTATTTATGATAGCTGGTACTGACACTTTGCCTCTATAGAGAATTTTATTTGAGATTTTCCAGAATTCACAGGAACCAAGTCTTTTGTTTCCACTTGTGACTTGGACTGACTTTGCAAGAATCCCACTACACCATTTTCTGTGTTCGAAGGAGTGGTTATGGTTATGGAAATTCAGGCTGTAACATATTTTGACATCAACCAAATTTTGATACAATTTTCAACTCAGAAAGGACCTGTAATTTTACTGTGTGCAATATTAACTCAATACATTACTCCACTTGGTAACTGCTGTTTTCTAAGTCTTGTTGTCTCTTTGTATGGAAAAACCCAATTACTCTTGTATATCACAAAAAAAATAATTGTTGTCGAAATTACACATTTTTCTATGTGATCATGAAACATAGGAATTTGGTTACTTTGATGTCTTCAGTTAATACTCTCTGTTTAAATTTGCAACATCAGCTTCCTCAAATATTTTCCTGCCTGCCAATCCTTTTTTCTTGATCATTGCTCTTTTAATTTATCTCAAATCTCTCTTTTTGAAATTCTTCAGTCAATTCATTTTCTTCTTGATTTGCTAGTATTTTCAATTACTTTTTTGCATGATATTCCTTAAATGTTGCATGATATTCCTTAAACATTTTTTGCAGTTTACAAGATTTCGTACTCTACCTCAGCAATTTACAATATCATGGTTTTAATTTGAGGTCATGTATTTCTTATGACCCTTGAAATCTTTATATACCTGAGATTAAGAAAGGAATAATTATATATGTATTTATTTCCCAAATGCTGAACAACTCTTAAGTTGCATAATAAAATTTCTCACTATTACGTAAGTATAGTAAAGGTTTATTCTCAATACTACTAAATAATATTGTGAATATAATTTAAAGGAAAAAAAAATCTTTAAAAAAATGTTAAAATATATAAATTTAAATGGTACAGATAGATAAATTTCCCAGTCAACTTTTATCTTCAGAAATTTAGAAGCAATGTTAATCATTATCTTCTGTCTTAATACTTGTTCTTTTATTGTCCTCTCTCCTTAATAGTATTTTTTCATATCTTCTAACACTCAGTAACCCCTTGCATCTTAGTAGCTTTATTGCCTTACTTGAGGTGAAATTATTTAAAAAAAAATAGAAATTCTCTGAAAAAGAAACGTTCACTACGACATTTATTTCTGAAACTCTTTTTTTATTATGTTCACTTGAATTTTCTTCTCTAGATGTAGTTACATCGATCTGACTATGAGCAAAACATTTGAATATTTTTCTAATATTTGCATTATTATTCTTATTATTATTATTATTATTATTAATTCAGTAAGCTTACTATTTTTCCACTTATTTAAATAATTTTAAAGAAAATTTAATTAAACAGACTATTTTGACTTATTTAGATAATTCTACAAAAACATTTTGGCACCAGTTGAATAATTTGTCATAATGTGAAATGACAGATGACAGCAATACTTACTATGAATTTTGCTGGGCATGAAATTAAACAGTTCTATGAGAAATTTTTATATATTTTTTTAATTATCTAATTTACTGCATGTTATTTTCAGAAACCAAGATTATTTATGTTTTATATAAATATATATTACATTGATATTCTTTTCGCTAACTTATTACTGAAACTTGATGAGGTGAACATAAATTCTTTTTATACACACCAGACGGATTTAAAAGAAGAAAAATTTCTTAATAGAAACCTTGCTTATATATGGCAATTTTTAAAATTTGAATTCAAAATAACACAAATGAAATATTTATTAAAATATGCTTTTAAAAAGTTTAAAGCAAATTAGATATTACTGTGTATGTTGTAAATGCCAT
The DNA here is from genome assembly GCA_903632075.3 of Acanthosepion pharaonis. NCBI lineage: Eukaryota > Metazoa > Mollusca > Cephalopoda > Sepiida > Sepiidae > Acanthosepion > Acanthosepion pharaonis. The sequence goes on from CAHIKZ030000452.1 coordinate 727,128, forward strand.
TTGTTATTATAAATGGTTGATAATCAATTCATTATGTATTAGTAATATCTTTTTGTAATCTGTATTAGTATTATATTTTTGTAATCTGTATTAGTAATTTATACGGGGCTCTTTTGTTTTATTAATGTAAAGTTGGGACAGGCAAAATTTAGCCTTACATGAATTTATAAAAGATGACAGAACTGATGTTGATCAGACAAAAACAGACCACTATGGTGCAAGATGCAGTAGAAATACATTCCACATATTGGTAAGGCATTAGTGACAATGGTGTTTTCATCTAGCTAATGTCGTACCATTATGTGGGAGGTATTTCAGTCAATGGTCTGTCTAAAAAGAGAAACAGATTTAAATTTACAGAGCCCATCAGACAAAGAATTAAGGATTTCATCATTTAGTTCTTAAAGTCATTCACAGCATGAATTGGAAATTACAAGACTGCTTCAAGCTGTTAAGATTAGAACTCAGGAAACTTATGCTTGATTTTATATACATTTCAGCATTTATGTTATGAATAGGACTATTTACATGGAAGATTGTGCACCTACAAATATCACAATAACCTGGACTGGCACTGACACAACATATCCCCAGAGGTTTTCTGACTACTGGTAGAATTGATGTACCAAGCTTCTTCACTCTCTTAGGCTGAAGAGGGTCCAACATAATACTACGTATTCATCCTATGACTTTTTGCATATCACTCTGTGTGTATGGGGGGATTTTTTCTTGTTATATACTTATACTTGTATATATACTTATAAAACAAGAAAAATATTTGTTTTGTAAAACAAAAAAAATCAGTTGGCCATGGTATTTCTGAGAGATAACACTTTTAAAGCAAGTGCTTTTTATATTTACACTTGTTCAATTACCAAGAGATTAATAAATGAAATTAAATGTTCACTTGAACTACCCGGGTTTCAATTGCTAGATCTCCTCAGGCAGGTCAAGATGCACAGAAATAAAGTGACATTGTTTCACTATGGATAAATTAATTCAGTCAATACTGAAAAATAGAAGGTAAAACAAAGATATACCTTCTCACCATGAATCATGTATTCAACCTTTATGGTGAGGATATCACAAGAGAACTATGTCTTACTATGTTTTATTACTGGCAGCCACTATCTTAACAGTATGAGATCTGCAGATTTCTACAATATTCATATTAGGCATTATTAACTATGGGAACTCTTAGATAAGGTAGTAAAGGAAAGTGAGAAGAAAGGACTAAATATCAATAATCAGCTTTTGTGCATATAGATTATTGTGTGGACGCTGTGATATAGGTGTTTCATGCTATAATTTTCTTTAAGTTATATTTTGGAATACAGTTTTAAGAAATTGTTGGATATTATATGGATTAATGTCATGAAAGAGTTTATGTTGATAGTTTGATTTTGTTTATTATTTAATGCTGAAATCTAAATAATTTGAACACAATTTTATGACTTCAACTAAATATATTTTGAACACATAGGCCTTCAACTACAGATAAAATGTATTGGTGGTATTTTTACTATTAAAATGTATTTTTTATACATTCATGGTATTTTTGTTTGGAGGCTCACTATTTAATCATAGCTGGGACCCTAACAGGTGCTACAACCCTGGATCAAGGTGGACATGGGAACAACAGCAATTAAGAGGTGGTTCCAGACTCCTGAAAACCTCCACTCTTCCAATTAGAGGCTTTGTTGACAAATGTAATTTATTGTCATACTCCTGTGTGTGCCATTGACTGAACATGTGATTAATGAGGTTTTAAAGAATATGGAAACAAAAAGGATACTCATATTGGGTTGTTTGAAAAATAATATCTGATTTTAGAATAACTCTTTTGTATTTTAATACATTATTATAATAGTCGCACAAAATATATTATTCCTTCCTAATGATTAAAGTGTCCTCTTTGCTAATTTTATATCAATCTCTTTCAGAATTTAACTTAAAATATTATATATTCCTTATCTTGAGCATAAAAAAAGAGATGTTCTTATTTTTTTAATGGAGCATCAGATGAAGTATTCATCAGTGATCAAACAGTACAGTATTGTTTTCTGAAATGCTGCAAGTCTTGAAGATCAAGGTGGTAGGGGACATCCCTCTGAAATTGACACTCTGAAAGCACTAGTTGAACAAAGCCCACATCAAAGTGTCAGGGAAAGGTCTCGGATAATAGGTGTCAGCATTTCAACAATATTGGACCATCTCAAGAAAATTGGCAAAGTGAAGAAACTTGATAAATGGGTTTCATATGAACTCTGTGAATGTCAAAGAGTTCAATGTTTTGATGTGGGTTCAATCTTCAAAATTAGAAGGATTCATTTCATAATCGAATAGTGACATGTTAAGAAATAGATCCTTTATGACAATCATAAACAATCGTCTCAATGGATTGATCATAACATCCATAACACTTTCCCAAACCGAAATTGCACCAACACAAGATTATGGTGTCTGTTTGGTGGTCCACTATTATTGTTATTCATTACAGCTTTCTGAAATCTAACCAGAGCATCACTGCTGAAGTTTACTGCCAGTAACTTGACAAAATGCCCAGTTAAGCAAAATGTCACTGGCACTGGTTAATTGACAAGTCTGTATTCTTCTTCATGATACTTGAATGGGATTGCAGAAGTCTACCAACATGGAATATGAGACTTTGTCATATTCACCATATTCCTCTGGTCTCTTGCTCACGGACTACCACATTCTCAAGCATCTTGACATCATTTTAAGCCAAAAGACATTCATTGCGAAGAAAATGCAGAAACTACATTAAAACATTTTTTGACATCCAAACCTTTAGAGTTTTATCATGAAGCCATAATCTTGTAGCTCGATGGCAGAAATGTATAGATATTCAGGGTTTTTATTTTGATTATTTTTACTGTTTTAAATGCTGTTTAAATACATTAATTCAGGAATAAAAATTGATTCTAAAATTGGTCATTATTTTCCATACACTCTATTACTCAAAACCAGGAAAAGAGTAGAAACTTCTTTGGCATATAATGAGGAAAGAGCAATTGGAGAATTTGGCACACACATGATTTGAGGCCAAAAGGGACAGAGTGGAACCATGAGTAACCTACCAAATAAGTTTGTGTGAATGGATGCCAGAAGTGGGACTTGGGACAATTAAAAATAAACCTTACTAAGAGTGACAAAGGATAGGATGTTGTCGAGAGATATGATCACCTACATCCTGAAGATATACACTACTAGCAGAAGATTAATAATTGTGAATGTATATTTCTGTATATTGCTGAACAAAAAAGTAATTCAATCACTGAATCAAATTAACTTAGATATTTTTCTTTATTTCATTGCATTTTGTGTTTATAATTTTAATCATAATTTACACACCTGCTTCATTCATGTTCTTGTCATCTTAGTTGATTATCATTTCCCAAATTTAAGGTAGATTAAAAAGGCTCGAAAATAAAAGATTAATTTTCTACATATTTTCTTCTTGAGTGAATGGAATAGATTGAAGTTAGAAAGTTTTCTTTTCTTATTTCTAAATCTTTTCAAAGGATATTGACTATTGAGTTGACTCCTTAAATTTCTGTTTCTGGAATAACTTAATTTAATCCATTTTTATTTGCTTACATTAGTATCTGAAAAGACAGTAAGTTCTACCTTAATATACAGCATCTGAAAAGACAGTATGTTTTACTTTAATACACAGTGTCTGAAAAGACAGAATAAGTTTTAAAAATCTAATATTATTTCTGTTTTTTATTCTTTTTCTAAATGAAATTTAAAAAGATAAAATTAAATTATGTAGGAAAGAGAATCTAGATTATAAAAAAGAAAGCGTTAAATCTGAGCCTTTTGGGAGGACCTTTAATTTTATTTGCATTATTTTTGATGCCCTTTTATTCATTATCTGAAGACAAAATATTTCAGAAGGAAGTTGACACTTTTTATACATTAGTTTATTTTTTTCTTTAATCTTATTCTTTGCTGCATATTCTCTGTTCACATTTCTTTATTCACAATTTTAAAATTTTCTTTTCTAGTTTATATCTATTCGAGCAAAGACACGTCACAGAGGCTGAGTTTTCTAGGAATTTAAGAATCTTTGGAGGCAAAAATTGTTCATGTGGATGAGATGCAATTTTAAAAAAAATTCCTTCAAAGATTCCCATATAGATTTGCAAGAATTGACTTATCTGCTAAAATTTGAAAACAGAAAATAAATAAAGTTTACAAATTTAGCAATAAGAAAGCTAGAAGATAAAACTTAAAGAAAGTGGTATAACTATTTGTTAGAAAGAAGAAAGTGTTTTAAAATAATTAAATTTGTGAGGAAGGTGAAAAAAGTTTTCACCTTGTGAAGAGGATTCTGGCTGACTTCTAATAACATTTTCCCTTTTATGTGCCAATACTGTCACTTCAAAGCCTCGAGTTTCATGGCTTCACACATGAGCTGATGCTGTAGACATTATTATTAAAGTTGGTTAATATCATAAAAAAAGAATCGTAGAAAATAATTTACGATTTTTCAAAATGCCACATTAAAAAAAATTAATGGAATTAACAAAATAAATTTTAGCATATAAACTATTACCTACTGGTATTTTTAAACAACAATAGTCTTAATAAAATTACTTTATTTAATGAACTCGTAGCCATAACAAATAAAGACACATTTGAAATATTATCATAGACAACTGAATTTATAGAAAATTTTAGATTATAACATTACATTTTGTCTGTATTGATTTTGAAGGTCAGATGACGTCAGTTACAAAAATGAATAAATTTTCATTCTCTATTTTCAAACCTGAGTTGTAGCTAAATTTTCTTTGCAATAAATACAGACCAGAACAAAGAAATACTAATGATGTTTATTATAATACAAATTCAGGAATATAGGGCACTCAGGGAGGATCAGCATCATTAGTGAAGTAATGGTTAAGAATTGTTCCATAATGAAGTAACCAAGAAGCAATATTTAACAAAAAAATAAGACCATTTGCTTTCAATATTTCTGCCACATCTGATTTGGTGCTTCTATGTATTTAGAGATTATTGATAAAATGCAAAGAAGAATTTGCAATATTATTAGTTCTGACATGGCATCTCAGCTTTAATCTTTTTCCCAACACCATAACATAGTGTACATTTGCCCTTATAAATATTTTCATGGTGACTGTTCTGATAAGCTTTCTTCTGTGGTATCTAGACTTCTGGAATTTAAGTACAGTACTAGAATGGTGACAAGTTCATCACTTTACAGTTGAACTGGATAGATGTAATTAAGTTCTATGCTAACAGTTTCTTGTACTTCTCACTTGTGGAACTCTCTTCTGGCTTCTTACTTTCCAGTCAACTTTGACCTTCAAAAATTTCAATTTCAATCATTATCACCGATATTTTTTAATTCCTGTTTTCTCTCCTTAATAATGTTTTCTGTTTTCTGATTTTCTCTCACACCTTGCAACTTAGTGACTTTATTATCTTGCTTGGGGTGATATGATAAAAAATTACATAAATTTATTTCTCAAAGAACATGTTAGATTACATCATGTTCTGGAAGAAGCAAAATATTGCTGTAATCTAGGGTCAGACATTGATTTTTTTGTATTTAGAAGTGAATAAAATATTTTCAAGAGTTCTCATTTGTATTCTCGAAAGAAAAACATTGGTGACTGTTTTACTTTTTCTATTTTTTAACTTCTGCTGGTAATGATTTTGTTGTATTACCAGCAGAATGAAAATGTTTTTTTTTAATAATGTCCAATATTGAAGAATATTTACTAGAAGCATTCTCAAAGGGTAGTCTAGGAGAGAAGGTGCAACAGAAGAAATAAATACAAAGTGGCAAATAAAGCCTTTTGCAAGAACTGAATTAATAAAGCTTACATTATTTCAAAGTAGAAAAATACTAATAAAGATGACAAATGTTTGCTTATTGTTGCATTCACACTCCTTGCCTATCTTTTGAACAGGATTAGAGGTTTGTCTCTTGTTTCCTGTTTAGGATTGAGTTTCTGGTTCTGTCTCCAAAAGTCTTCTCATTTTTTGTCACCTTAAGTAGCGACTTGTGTTATAGTGTTATTATTGCCCTGCTTGGGGTAAAAAGAAAAAAAAATTCTTGAAGATGGATTATAGTTAAAGATAAGACATGCAAATGACACAGTATTGACAGCAGACATAGAAAGAAAACTATAGATATTCCCACAGAAGGTCATGAAGGAAAGGGAAAATAAAAGGCTAAAAATGAATTGCAAGAAGAATGTATGGTTGTCAACAAAAGAAAGCCTAAAATGCAATTTAAATATTGGAGATGAGAAAATCAAACAAATACAAAAATTCAAATATCTGGAAAGCATTTTGACAAAGGACAGAAAGGGCAACACTGAAATATAAACATGAATTGGGATAGCAAAAGATGCTTGCCAAAAGCCAAACAAGGTATAAAGAAACAGAAAAATTAAATTAGAACCAGAAAAGAGTGCTGAAGTTATATTTAATATCAGTCATTCTATGTCAGTGAATGCTAGACAATCATGTCACAGATGAACAGACTTGAAGCAACAGAAATGTACTTCTACAGTATGCTGAGAATACCATGGACTGAACATGTGAGCAACAACAACATTTTAGAGAAATGGAAACAAAAAGAAACTTATACTTAACATCAGAAAGAGTTGAAATTTCTAGGGTACATAATGAGGAAAAAGAGCTTAGAAAAGCTGATACTCACAAGACATATTGAAGGCCTGGAGGACAGAAGAAAATGGCAAATAACCAACTTAACAAGATTAGATAAATGGTTGGGAGACCAGGGTTTAGGAGAGGTAGTGAAAAACAACATTTTGTAAGAGCTAAAAAGGGCAGGAAACTGTGGAGAGTCATGATCTCCAACATCCTGAAGTGATATAGAAGTAGTAGTAGTATAGTGTTTTTCATGAGGTTTTGTCATCAACTAAAGAGTACTAAACTCACTTGAGAATTGATAGTCCTCTGTTCAGATTCAGAAATGAAGCTACATACTTTGCCAATTTTTTCAAAGGTTGTCACACAGAACAAAAATGTCTGACATTGGATGATATTTTAAAGATAATTTTGTGTTTTTGGTTAGTAAATTATGTTATGATATATACCCATAAGGTGTGACTATTTAATTCCCAGAAGGACCAGAGTGTGTAGCTAAGATCATGTGTCAAGCAAATGTTTGTAACTGAACATATCTGGAGATGTACAAACTTCTGTTTTCTTGAAATGCAGACCAGATCAGTCATGCATTGTTGATCAAGAGAGGAAGTGTTGCATGTTCATGTTGTACTGTTGGCAAAAATGAGTGAAAACAATCTAGAATAAGTGGTTTACCATCAAGATGTTTTATAGAGATCATCTAAAAATTGCTTATAAACATGCTTTGAGTAAATCAAATGATTTTTAACTGGTGCAGGTGGTTCAGAGAAGAGTGAGAATATGTGCACAATGATGTGAGAAGAGGCTAAACCAAAACCTAAAGAACAGATGCAAATATAGACAGAATGCAAATCTTGGTGAGCTCAGATGACAAATTAAGTGTGCAACTGATAGCAGAACTGAATATGCACAGAGAAATAAATTCTCACTGATGATTTTGAAATGAAAAAATAAAACATTAGGATTGTGCAAGTTTCTGGCTAAGAAATCCATTGCAAAAATGGATCATCCTCTTTATTCACCAGACTTAGCCACCAGTAATGTTTGTTTATTTTCAAAATTTAAGAACACACTGAAACTTCAAAGATTTCCTGACATTCCCGACAAAGAAAAACATGTGAAAAACATTGCTGAAATCTATTCCAGAAAATTTGTCCCAAGATGTTTCTAGAAATGGCACAATTTTCTCAAAAAATGCATAGCTTCACAAGTGAAATAATTTGAAGTTGACAGTTGTAACAAGGTAAGTAAACTTGGCTATCAGAGGTCATTCCAAAAATTGTCAATTTTGCAACTGGATGTGTGCTGAAGCGTCCTCAGCTTGATGTGGATTTTACATCTGAAACATACACTGGAAGATGTTCAATACCTTTTATTTAATATTTGCCACTGGGTAAAGTGCATTTATTAGGAAGGAAATACTACTGAAAACTAAAAGTTTGTTGTGTAAAACAAATACTTCTTTCAACATTTGACTGGAGAAATTGATGTGGTACTGAAAAATGGTTGGCCTGGTTCATTTATCAAAATTTGAACAAATGACCATTCATTTTGCATCCTTTTCAGTACCCTCTAGATGTAGTCAATCTGTTGGTTAAACTTATGACCTCTGCTAGATGGTGCAAATAGTTTTTTTACAAGGGAAATTGCTATTTTAACCAGTTTGAATTCTAAGTTGAAATTCTAGACTAGCTAAAACTCCCTCAGCACTGCTATATAACCTTTTCATAGATATAGGGCTTTCAAAAAATGCATCAATATTATGTTGTTTATTGTAGTTTTTATCTGAAAGCTAATGAAAATATTCATAATACACAATATTGTATTAAACGAATATTATATCTCTTGTGGTGGTGTAATATTTATTTTTGACAAATAAATTAATATAAAAAAGACGGTCATAATTTATTAGCTTCTGATAATTTAATCAATACTTCAGACAATTAAAATGTTATTAAATGAAAATGGCAAATATTTTCCTTTTTGTCTTTAGTGTAAACATTTGTTCTATATTATTAAAGTTTCTGTAAAAATGTTTCAGGGAATATATCCAATTTAATACACTAGTTGATCATAGTTGATATGCTACACTCTTGACATGTTTTAGTAGTGTAGCAGTTATTGGTACAAGATGTGGACTTGGCAAACACTTCAAGTTCTGACATTGTTACTTTCACTTTCACACAGATGACCTTAGATAAGGCATGAATCTATCTTTTCTTCCACTAGCTATGGATTTAATTGCAGAACAGAATAACCTTTCAAGCCTTCAATAATAACCAACGTAGGAGAAGGAAAACTCTGAATTCAGAACTGAGTAGGAGGTAGTAAGAAACAACTTTACTTGCCAATTAACAGATAATTAAGAAAGAAATCCATGATTGCCCCCAACCTGAAAGCACATGTCATGAAAAATAATATATCATTTTAGAGAAAAACATTTTATAATATTCTGGTGGATTAACGAGGGTTAGAACTGACACAGCCATCTCCACTTCATGATATGAATGTGATATATTTTCAAATAAAAATTAAAAATATATACTCTTCTTTACCCATAATACATTTACACACACACACATATATATATATATATATATATATAAACAGCCATATCATTTTGAAACCCCAGTTCTCATCCAGTCACGGACAGTAAGCAATGTCAAGCCATGCCAGATGGGTAACCACTTTGGAATGCCAGGTACTGTAAGTATGGATGTGCTGGTGGTGTAATGGAGAGTGGCTTGGAATGAGAAATTGAAGAGCTGAGTTCAAATTCTAGCCTGTCATTGTAGCATCCTCCAACATCTTACAAACATTGCACCAGTCCTGAACATGGTGCTGTGAGGAAGAATGTGTGCATTGCAGGGCACATGCAATTTCCCACTTTAAACAATTCACTTGTGTGAGTTGTTCAATAAAATTTAGAATTTCCTAAACTCTCATCTGTCATTCTGAATGAGAGGAAACATCCATATGTATAATAAATGCTCTCTATATGTAACAATGTACTTCTGTCTCTCTCTCTCTCTCTCTCTATATATATATATATATATATAATGTCTTTATATTAACTGACTGTATGATTTCTATCATTATATGTGTTTAGTTCTGACTGATTTCATTGTTCTATTTTCATAGATTTTCTGTCATCTATTCCTTGGCTGTCCTCAGGTGTCTTTTGTGTTCTGCAGTGAATCTTCTGATATAGCATCTTCTTTTTGACTCACAGACATACTGCTTTTGTATCTGTGCCATCTTAAAGTGCAATAATTGAAACATATCATCTTACAAAATTAAGACCACAATTTCATCTTGTATTTAGAAATTCAAATTTCAAAACAAGATCTGGCAAAGAGATAATATCAGATTGCAATGTCAATCATTATATTGTCTTAATTCTTTTATTATTCTCTCTCCTTAAATTATTCTTTTTCTCATATTTTCTCATGCTCAGTAACCTCTTGCATTGTAGTGGTTTCATTGCCATTCTTGATATGAAATGATTAGAGAAAATATATAAATTACTCTGTTGTGCAATATCCACTGCTATATAATAACTGCTTCTTTCATGTTCTGTTTCTCTGCAGGATGTGGATGATCATGGCTCTCTACAACTTTCTATTCTTTTTAGCCCTTGCTAATGTTTGATTTTTTTACTATAACTCCCAATACCTTTTCTCCCATTCATTTCTAGTTAGATAGTTTACCTGCTGTTTCTCTCTGCCACTCTTGTCTAAAAATCTGTCCTATGAGTATCAAATTTCCTAAACTGTTTTTCTTTTTTGTGTATCCTACAAACTTTAGTTCTTTCTGATTTTTAGTGTGCAGGATTTTTGTTCTCATTTTCCTTAAAACTTCCTCATTGCTCACATGTTTCAGCCTTAGTATTCTTAGCAGCCTTTTCTAAAACAATATTTTTGTTGCTTCAAGTCTCTTTCTTTGGAGATTGTCTAGCATTTATTGTCAAAAAGGATGTTTGATATTACATTAATCAAAGAATACCTGTGAATTTTTCCAGATTTTTCTGACACAGTCACCTGTAGCCATTGGTTAATTAGTGACTCTTTTGCATTGTGGATAAAAGATAGGTATACAACCTTTTGCTTTTATATTACTTTGATATCATTCTGATGATAATTATTCAGCATACTTTTCTTTGTTTCTAATGAAAATTGTTCTGTTACTTCATACTTTGTTTAGTGTTTGGAAGGCATCTTTTCCTATCCCACTTGCTTTCAACAAAACATTCTGTCATCTTAAAATTGATTTTTAGACTTCACTTGTCTAGAAATTTCTGCAGTTTTCTTCTGCCTACCACCAACACAGTGATGTCTGCATATCTTATGTTGTTAAGTGTCCAAGACTCACAACTATATAGAAAGGAGGGCAAAGCCACTTCATTGTACACTCTCAGCTTGATTGAGCACTCTGTTTTGTGAAGTCTTGCCAATATTAAATTCTCATAGGATTTCTTGTTCTCTCCAGACCACATCATCCTAAAGGTCAAATAAATCTGGTGAGAAAAAATCTACTTGTTTTAAGCCACTTTCTAATTTCAATATATATATATTTCGTTATTGAATTCCTTTTCTATACATATGCTGGTGGTTTACTTTTCCTCAATATATGTTCTCATTTATTTTAATATCATTCCCAAATAACTCAATTTTCCATAGCAGTTCAAATTGATCTTTGTGTAATACCTTAGTAAATGCTTAATACCTAAAACTAAAATATATCCTAAATGTGGCTTTTGCTTTACTAATGATTTTGATCTGTGTGATTTTTTTGAGTGCTGATAAAATTGAAAACATGAACAAATTGTCATGCATTTTTACTAGTTTGACGTGATGTATTCACAACTGTCAAGACAAAGAGCCTTCAAGATCTCTTCCAGAAATTCCTCTTTGCTGATGTTTGTGAACTAGTGGCCCATGCTGATGTTGGACTGCTTTTCTGACACTGCCATGCTCTTCAGCTTAAAAATCAGTCTCGGAAAGAGTGAGGTGCTTCATCAGCACCAACCATTGTCATCAATGAAACACAGCTTGCCAATGTTGAGCATTTCAAATACCTGGGAAGTACCATCTCTCGTGACAGATCCTTGGACAAAGAAATTGATGCTCAAATCAGCAAAGCAAGTCAGGCATTAGGAAGACTTCACAAAACAGAGTGCTTAATCAACACAACATTTGGCTTACAGCAAAGCTGAGATTGTACAATGCAGTGGCTTTGCCCTCCCTTCTATATAGTTGTGAGTCTTGGACACTGTACTGCAGACACATCAAGAAGCTGGAGAACTTCCACATGCGAGCTCTCAGTTTTGTAATCAGAATTTGTTGACAGAACCACATTACCGACCTTGAGATCCTGGGTCATGCTCACCCCTCAAGCATTGAAACCATGCTCATTAAGGCCCAATGGGTGGGACATGTCATCTGTATGGAAAAGCACTGCTTGTTAAGATGTCTGCTGTACAGAGAGCTCCTGCACAACAAGAGAAAACAAGGCAGTCCAAAGAAGCAGTAGAAAGACACTGTGAAAGCAAATCTCCAGAGGTGCACGCTCAAACCTAACAAACTAGAGGAGCATGCCAGTGATCAACCATGTTGGCAAGTCACAATCTATGATGCTGCTGTCACATTTGAGGATGTGCAGAGCCACCTCCAAGTTCACAGATGTGATGCAGAAATGATAGATCATCTTTGGATTCAAAGGACAATCAATATTTACAATCAAAATAATCTACCTGAATCCTTATGTTAATGTCCTTGGTTTACTTTCGTTGTTGAGTTAAAAATTTTGTAGAACATCTGAAAAACCATATTTAAGAGTTCATAACATGTAAACTATTTGGAGCAATGTTAAAATGAAGCCAGAAATAGTTTATTTGATTTTGTTGATTAATTCATTTTTTAGAGCTTATCAATCCTTAGTAGGTTATTTAAAACCAGTTTTATTTTTAGATTGTAAGAAGGTTTTTGGAGATAATGGTTTATTAATACAAGTCTTAATAATTAATCCATAGCTATGGGGAGAAGAGGTGGAATTATACCTTTCCCAAGGATATTTGTATGTCAGTGAATATAACAAACCCAACAGGAAGTGGAACTCAGCTCTATAATTAACAATTCTGTGCCATTGTCCATTACACCACCTGCACATCCAAACTTACAGCACTTGGTATTATCAATTCATTACCCATTTAGTTACTGACTAGTTTTACATTGCTGAACTATAGTGATCATACAATGATGTTTCAACATGATGTGGCTACTTTATTTGCTGTTGTGTTCTTAAAGAGGTTACAAACAGGTAAAGGTGGTACTTGAGTGAAAGGAACAGCAACATAGGCATAGATGAAAGAAAGTACGGTTTATTGTAAAAGAGAATACACTACTGAAAGACAGGAATCGGTTAGCAGGCTAGTAACTCCCAAAGCAAGTCTGCCAGCTATATCCAGAGCTTACTATATATATATCTACTGATATAGTCAGTTCACATATGCAATAGGGAGAGTGGGACATTCTATTACAACATTTGCATAGTAATTTATAAGGCTACCAACTTTTAGCTTGCTTCATAATTTCTTAAGTATCAAATTGTTAAAGTGCTAAAATCAACAAAACCATGATTTCAGCAGAGCCAATTGTTCAAGAAAAAAAAGTAAGTTTTAAACCAAAGATTTCTCTCCTAATGGAACTTCTGTCATATAATCTTCAAGTCTTCTTTCTTAAACTAACTGATTTGCTGATGACACAAAAATAGGCAATTTTAAGGATGCTAAAAAAATGAGCAATTTTCAAACAATAATACAGACATTCCTATAGCAGGAATGAATATATGCTTACTGGATAGAAATAATCTGTTAGGTCATAAATTACAGGAAACCTAATTTGGATGCCATATCTGACTGACTTTGTAAATAAGCTCTTAAATTGTAGAAAGTATTTTTGCATTTTGGCATTTCAGCAATTTTCAGGTACTTATAAAAAATAAAAGTACATAAGATGCACCTATTTTTTTTATCTACAATAACGATTAAATATTGTCACCAAGTTTCAACATTTGTTTCCATATCTGTACATGTAATATCCTTAGAGTTATGACTGTCACAATTTCAATGAAAGCCTGATGTCAATGCAAAAAAAAAAAGTGAAATTTCAAGATATTCTGGCTTTAAAACTAATGAAGATAAGGAATACCTGTGAATTTTTCCAGATTTTTCTGACACAGTCATCTGTAGCCATTGGTTGATTAATGATGGAATGACCCTTTTGCATTGCGTAAGATAGGCATACATCCTCTTGAATTCATATTACTTACTCTGATATCATTCTGATAATAATTATTGCATTTCTTTTTTCAGTATCTTTATCAAAGTCACATTTCTCTTGTCCCATTTTCAGTTTATTGGGTTCTCCAAAAAGTTTAAGTAAATTTTCTCCTTAATAAGCAACTGAACTTTTGGATCAATCCAACATTAATTAAAATCTGAATGATAAACTTGTTAAGATCGTTTTTTGTTGCTATCTGAGTGTCAGGATTCCAAACTTTTAAGAACACATCTTTTAAATGAAACATAAAAAAAGGTTATTCTCTGAAGAAAAAGTAGAAGCAGAATGTAACCTGAAGTAACAATTATGTTTTTTTCAGAAATATACAGTAACATCAAAATCTTCAATTTTCCTGGCAATGAAGTTTGTTTTATCAATTAAGTGTTCATAGTGCTGTGTGAGATGTGTGGACAGGCTTTCTTTATGCCAGTCAGCCTAATGTGTTTTTGTGAGTTTGTGTACAGGCATGTGTATGGATGAGTAGATCAAACTGCGCTCTAAAATTGTTTTGAACCCCACTAAGCAGTATGCTTCTATTTTTATATCTGCAAGTGGTATCCAAAATGTATTTTCATATAGAGGTGCAAACTTCTGTGAATTGTTTAGAAAATAATTTCGCACTGGCTCTCAAAACTCATTTTCATGAATTTGCAGGAGTGTTGAAAGGAATTATTGTTTTTTTTTCTAAATGGTCCAAAAATAACATGGTTGGTCTACAATGATGTCCACAAGTATTTTGGCACTATTTGCCTTAGTAATTATTGTTTATCAAATAAACTGTCTGATGAGATTTTAGAGTTTTCAATAAGCAAATAAATAAATATATATATATATATATATATATATATATATATATAAACTGATTTGACAGAGTCCATTCATTTGCACCTGGCTTGCAGTGCTATGAAAATGAATCTACTAAGATCTTCTGGTGTTACCATATGCTTTGGATTTCAATTGTGGTGTAATAGATATCAGCTGAGAATAAGAAATCAGAGAGATGAATTAGAATTCTAATCACATCCATTACATTCCCTTGGAAAAGGTATGAATCCATCTCTTCTCCTCCCAGCTATGGGTTGTAAAGTAGGACAGATTGAGTTTTATAGCCTTGGTTGGCAATGAATCTACCACAGAAATAAATGGCAACCTTCCTATAATTTTAGTCTATAATATCATTTTCTATAATTTTAGAGTTTGCATGTAACTGGAATAGGTTCACTACCAAAATCAGCACTAGTTTAGGTTTTAGAATGTAAACAAGAGCTTATACTTTTATTTAATAAGCATATCCATATAATACATGTTGCAATATATTGCAGAATGCCATATAGTAAATATTGCTGCATAATACTGTATTATCATATAATGAAAGTTGCTATGTAATATCCACTGATATTTAAGATTCATGGCCATGGGATAATGTAGCCATGATGTCGGGAACTTTTTTGAACTGAGCCACTCTTTACCATTAAATCATGAAAGGAGAGTTATTCTGAATGGCCACTGGTCTAGATCCTTTCATACTAATGCAAGTATTCCCCAGAGCTCCATCCTTGGTCCTACTTTGTTTTTAATTTTCATTAATGACCTTTCTGATGATCTCAGCTCTCAACTTGGTATCTATGCTGATGACACAACAATTTATTCCTGCCTTGATAGTAAGGCTTGTGAGTCCAACGAGGTCAAAATGGCAGCCGATGTCCATAGTGACCTCAAGTCCATTGTTTACTGGGGCAAAAGATGGCTTGTTAATTTAAATAACTCCAAAACTAAACTTAATCATCTGTGAGACCCATCAGGGACTTCCATCAACATGGCTTATGCTATCCTTCAGGATAGTGACTTGTTGCTCCTTCTAAAGCTCATGTTTTCTACTGATATGAATTGGAAAGACGATATCCATTGCTAGGCCAGCTGCTAAGTCAGCTCACTATTTCAGGCAAGACAAGTTTTCTTTCCAGAATCTATCTTACATATCTATGTCTACCATTCATCCACACTTAAAATATTGCTGCCACATATGGTCCAAATCTCCTGTTATTTACTTTGAGCTCCTTGATAAGATTCAAAGAAGAATTTGTAATGATATTGATCTTGATCTGGCTCCAGTCACTTTCCCACCACCATGTTTGCCTTTCTATGTCTTTTCTATAAATACTTTCATGGTAATTGTTTGGATAAACTCTTTGCTATAGTACCTAGAGTTTTTGAATTTAAGTGCAGCACTAGACCGGTGTTGCGATATCATCAATTTACAGTTGAGCTGGCTAGATGTAGCTGTAAATTCTATGCTAACAGTTTCTTCTCTTGCACTTCTTATTTGTGGAACTCCCTTCTGGCTCCTTGCTTTCCAACCAACTTTAATCTTCAAAAATTTTAATGCAATGTCAATCGCTATCTACTGTCCTTACTCTCTTCTCATCTGTGGGGAAAATAGAAATGGCTTACCTCCCAAACGCCCTTGCGTCTGTCTGGCCTGTGGGTTGAGAAAAGAAAGAAAGGGTCCAAGATGGCGTCCGTGACTTTTTAATATTCACGGTCTCGTGCAGTCACGCAAAGTCGCGTTACACGCATGCTAATGAGGTGTGTCTGGGCTCCATAAAAGCAGGTCACTTGGAGAAATTGGCAGAAGGGCATTACACCCATGTTCGGTGTACATTGCTTTGTGTTGCATCGTGTCAGACATTTTCCGACGGAAAGAGTTGCGTCCCTTACACTCTTGAATTTGACTCCTTTGCTACATCATCATTATCATTTCTATTCCTAATTCTTTCACACCCTGTAACTCCTTATGTATTAGTGACATTACTGCCTTACTTGAGGTGATACTGATTAAAAAAAATATATTAAAAAAAGGAATGTTGTTCAATTTTTATTTAATAACCAACAACCTCAATAAAATTATTCTAATGGATTGTTTAAATAAAACCAGGTATATACAAGTGTTTTGATAAGCTAAAATCAGGAAATTCCTATTGCTATCTGGTCATCATTTACATAAAATCTAAAAACTACACATTTTTATTATTCCACACTCAAGGTTTATTTTGGTGATGAAGAAAGATTCTGCTATAGAATCAGTGATTACAGGAGATATTTGGACATCATTTTATGTAAAAGCACAAACCACAATTCAATTTAAGAGTTAACTTAAAAATACTTGAACAATTCGTATACAATGGCTAGTTTGTGTTTAATTCAAAATAGTAGTGCACTTGATTTTTTTAATAAATTAGTGGTAAGAAAATCACAAATATACATTAAAACATCACCAACCATTTAAGAAAAAAAAGGAAAGAATAAAAGCAATTTGATGTTATTTAACTTTAGGTCAAGCTGACATGAGAAATTTGGAAGAGTTAAACATTTTTCTGGTTAAGATAACAACTAGCTTATTTTTTTCTGGTAAAGAGTAATTCTATTGGATAGAAAATTGTGAAATAAACATTTAAATTCTCTTGAAATTAGGAAAAAACAAAGGTTTTTACTTATTACTATTCAATGATTTCAGTTTTATTTTATGAAATAGGTGATAGAACAAAAGATGACAGCTTTGACGTTGGCTTTTATAATTTAAAAACAAGCTTTTCTTCTTTAATCCTTGCAAAACAAAATTATTAGAATCAATCTGCATGTCAAACTGACCTGAAACAACTTTTTAGGTCATATTCATGCAAGCATTTTATATATATATATATATATATATATATATATATATATATAAACAGAAATCACTTTTTTGTTTGAACAGTAAAACTAATTTGAAAATAGGAACAGCCTTCTTATATCTTAATCTAATATATCACAACCTTATATCCCCTTTCAAATCTGTATTTGTTCATTTATATATATATATATATATATATATATAGTGTTTCTCCTAATATAATGTCTGTTTTTAGTTTTATGTTGGCTCATAGAGTCAGAGGTAGAAATGGGCAATAGTTGTTGAACCTTTCTTTTAATATTTTATGAATTTTTGGGTCATGCTACTGATAGTGGCAGGCAGTTTGGCAGAATGTCATCTGATATAAAAGAGAATAAACAGCAGAGGTATGTTACTGAATCCATCCATGTGAAAAAATTTATACCTGTTAAAATTCATTGGTATTTGCTGAACATTTATGGAAACCAAACAGTGGACATGGGCATAGTTAGACCAAGGATAATGAATATCAGCAGAGATGGGTGTGGCAAAGTTTGTCACATGTAGGACTTGTTCATTGTTGGTGGAAACACATACACACTGATGATGACTGGAGTGGGGGAAATAATCTTTGCAGCAGAAAACTTGCTCTATCCAGCACTGTCATTGTGATTTCTATATCAATTGTAGTTTCCATGGAAATATATATGAGGCATTACTTTTGGGTCATGTCTCATATATATATATATATATATAGAGAGAGAGAGAGAGAGAGAATTTGTGTTTGTTAGTTGATATGCAATTATAAATATATATACTCCATTTGATTTTGGCTTGGTTTTTGGTTTGTTTGTTTTACAGCATATCAACTTCAATGGGTTATTTAATGCCAACAAGATTTTTATTGCTGATAATATTTATAAATTTTATTTTTTTAATGTATTGCTGGTATTTTCTTTCAAAATGTACTGCTGGTAAAAATTTTTTTCTTCAAAAATGTATTGTTGGTAATAAAACCTATTTTTACACTTTCATAGTGTTTTGACACCATTCTGATTGTTAACTATTTGCCCATAGCTGGGATCCTAACAGGTGTTATCATCCCAGGTCGGATTGGACGTGGGAACACCAGCAATTAAGAGGTGGTTCCATGCTCCTCAAAACCTCTTGATCAGAGGCTGTGCTGCCAGATGTAGTTTTTCATCATACCCAGGTCGGATAATCCATTTGACAGCATCAAAGATGCACTGGTATATTAGAAATTAGCCAATGTCTGTAGGTTACTTTCAGGAAAAAAAATTTTTAGTGTATTAGAAATATGTAGTCATGTAGGCAGTGCAATAGATAGTTGCTTGAAATGAGAAATCAGAGTGTTGATTTGAAATTCCAATTTTGTTATATTCACTTATGTGCAAGTACACTTGGGAAATGTATGAATCTATCTCCTCCTCTTAGCTATGGGTTAAATAGTAGAACTTGTATCTGGAAAAAATCATTATTTTCAGAAACTGTTAATGAAATATTCACTTGCAAGTAAAGTATTATTCTTACAATATAAAATGTGTTTCAGTCTTAAATAACCCACAAAAGGTTGATAAGCCATAAAAAATTGAGTCATGTAAATTATTTAAATACGTAATTCTTTTTAAAGCAAGCTGTGAATGCATTACAGAAAATTCTAAAAACACTTTAGCTTTAACAGAAAATATTGTATGTAAAAAGTAAGCTGGAAATTCAGTCAAACACACCTGCGACTTCATTAATTATTCTTCTATGGCCGCTCTGTATAGGCATATTTCTTTGTGGCCTCAATGTTATATTTCCCAGGTGTGTATTTTACCATTACCTCTATTTTCTTTCATTTACATCTCTTTCTCTTATAGCTTTCATCTGGTTAATGCTAGAAGTACATTGATGTATATTTATGTAGGATGGATCAGTTGGTACTTACAAATATCACAAGTAGTTTGTTACAATAATAATAATAATAATTATGTGTTTTGAGTAAATAATAATATTATGGAGACAGGCGAGGTAGAAGTGACTATCTAAGGTTATATTATTATTTACAACAGTGAGTATTGGGGATAAGTTTAGTCTACAAGAGTCTGCATTTTTGTATGTAAGATGAAGGGCTGTTTTTATGGATTGATTTAAATATTTGGTTATCAACCTTCTGAAGGTTATTAAAAGCCAGAAAATATTCTTAGGTTGTAAGAAACATTTTGGAGATAATAGTGATTTACTACTTCCACACAGTATTGTGGGGCTGAGTAAATAACTTTAATAAGTAATGATATAAAACAAAATATATTATCCAGTGGATTTAAGTATGCAATGTTTAAAGCAAGCTAAGCAGTACATTGCAAAATATTAAGAAAAGCACTTTAATTATAGCAGAAAACGTTACTGTATATAAAAAGCAAGCAGTCAGTACTGTTGAACTTAAATCAAGGAATCACAACAGGAAAAATATCTGCCATCATTAGATTAATAAAGCAATGCAAGAGGAAAAAACAAAACATTTTATAAAATGCTTGTTGAATCTAAGTCAAAACATAGCTTTACCATAAGCAGCATTTCCTTTCAGTTACATCTTTGTTTTGTACTTTTCATCTTGTTAATCTGACAATGACAAATGTCAGCAATATTTTTATAGTACTGGTAGTAATAATAATACTAATGTCATTTAAGTAATTATAATATTGAGTCCAGCTCGGTAGAATTGTCTGAGGTAAAATTATAGGCCATGGCATTAGCCTACAGGTGACCACAACGTTACATACAAGCTAGGGTGTAACTTTTGCTAGACATTGTTTATAAAGCATGTATATTCATCAAGATACATGTGGGGAGGCAGAAAAGAAGTATTTGAACAGTAGCAAAATGTTTAATATATTTCAAATGCTTGCATTTACTTTTAATTTTCACAAGTGGTGTATTTTGGTGTAAAATTAAAAGTTACTAATAAAATAAATATTTTCAAACATAAGACGCCCAAAATATAAATCAAGTAATATGGAAAATGTATATGAACACAAAGAAAATTATCAAAATCTTTATTTAACAATGCAATGCAAGTTTTTCCACCTGCAGAGAGACTTTTCAAATTCCTCTTCCATGGTTATGATAATATTGTAGCTGTCATTAACAGTTTGCAGCTCCTTGCAATATAGTTGTAATGGTTGAAGTAAATGATCTCTGAACCAAAAAAAGAGAATTACGTGTGTAATTTAATGAAGTTTTGAACTAAAGGGCTACTTTCAAAATGTTTAAATGATCAGGTGGAAAAATTGCTTGGAATTGGAAGAAGTGTGGCACCACCAAAAATATTCCTGAAGCAGGTCCTCCATGGACATTGTTTTTTATGAGCAATTTAAAAAATACTAAGAATTATCAGTATGAATTTCAATGGTAATTTGGAAATTGATCCAAGATGGGGTTTTTTCATGAGCATCATATAGTAAAATCCTGTTGAAAATACAGATTCTCATTTGATCACTGATGTTAAGCAGCATTGATCTTGGCCACTACTTAGATGGGGAACTGCTTGGGAACACCAGTTACTGTAAGCAACCTCCTACATTTGAAAATATGTTTTACGTTTCCATAAGCCCAAAGATTTGATTAGTCATAAAGACAATCAGTCAGTCAATCATGAGCATATTGAAAAATACTAAGAAAAGTCAAAGTGAATCCAGTGGTAATGTGGAAGTAGATTCAAAGCATCTAAAAAAAAATTGGTTACTAAAATAACAACTTGTAATGAACTACAGCAGAAAACAAATTTTTCAGAAAAAGAAATGGTACCAGGTCTCTTGGAGAAAGTTTGTTCATGATCAGTTGAAGAAGGCAGATATTTTCAAAATAATCCCTCTTCCACTGAATGAAATGAAAAATGAAAAGTTGAAAGCATGAGAATTATATGAAGTAAATAATTAACAAAAGTTGGTAAGTGTTCAAATAGTCATTTCTTCCCACTGTACAAATAATATATATATATATATATATATAGGTACCAAATTTTTCATGCACATTTCATTGAATACGATAGACAAGGTGCTTTGATTTAGTTTTTTATACAATTATTTTTATTATTTAAATGATATCTAGTTGATCTAAATTTTCATGCACACCTACCGGACCCTATTCGTAACATACTTGATGACAAAACAAATATAATAGCATCATCTACATGCAAAAAAGGCTAAAAATAATGGAGGCCTTATTAATAAAAGCCAAAAAAAACAACACTTAATAATATTAACTATGAACATGGACACAATACCTTGACCATGTTTTGAAAAACGAAAACATTATATAAATACATGCATGCAACAAACTATTTCTTATTTAACAGTTAAAATATTTCATCCTTAAAAATGGCTAAATGTATAGCCAAAAGGGCTCAGTAAAAGAACATTTAAACAGTTTTTATATAATTTATCATCTGAAAAGAAAAAAATTAGATTGCATGAGAAATTGTATAAAAAACTAAATCAAAGCACCTTGTCGTATTCAATGAAGTATGTATATATATATATATATATATATATATATATATATATATATATATATATATATATATATATATATGTGTGTGTGTGTGTGTGTATGATTACTATTAATGTTGTATTTAGTGGGTAAATGTGTTTGAGTAGACATCTTTGTTTACATATTTTTTTTTTGAACATTGAAACTAATATCTACTGGCCTAAAGATTGAAGGACTTGCCTCACAACAGTAATATGACTTGGATCTTGCAGCCAATAATGAACCTTTTGATTTCTACATTATAAAAAACATTTACTCACACATGTATTCCCAGTAAATATAATTTATATCGTAATGAAAAAAATGACAAACAAAAAAATGACTTTTATATATATATATATATATATATATATATATATATATTTAAAGCCTATGCCGCCTTAATTACAAAAGGGCATGCCCACATAGATAAAAAATAGCTGTCGCAAGTGGATAAATAGTGCACATTTAATATTCTCTACACACAGAATATTTCTTAATGAACTCAAAAATATAAAACAAACATTAATTCGCAATAATTTCCCTAACCACTTAGTCAATAAACAAATTAAATTCACACTAAAAGAAATGAAACTAATTCAAATAAAAATAACTTTAAAAATACTATTAAACTATTCTACAGGAACCAACTACACAGTAAATACAAACTAGATGAAAAGAGTGTAAGAAATCTAATAGATAGATACATATTGACTGATGACAAAAGTAAATAAACAAAGTAAACTTTCCATATATTAAGGGTAATTAAAAACCTCCAACATGATAATCACCAATGATATAAGAAAAAACAATCAAAATTCCAGCAAAATAATGTTGTCTATGAATTCCAATACCTAATTAGAGAATGGTTTTCTAATAACAATTCAATTATATACATTGGTTGCATAACTACAACATTATCATGCTATTTAACATGCCACTTTTCTAAAAATAGCTCCATGAAAACACATATCATTTGTAGAATCTTCAAAAAAGTAAATAACAAGGAAAACTTATTGGTTTTACATAAATGTTCATATATAAGGTGTACTTGGACAGTAATTGTTCACTTGAAAACGTTTTCTTATATAGGTAAATTGTGACTATTTTTCATCATTTTTCTCTCATGATTACATTTAAGTTATTAAGCATCTGTCTCCATTTCATGTTTTCTAAATAATTTTATTTAGATCAAGTTTACATATGTATTTTTATTACTTCAAATGTTATTTTTAGTGGATATCCATGTTTAAAATAGATGAACCATTTTTTTTTCATTTTAGTGTACTACATCTACCTGCCTACATACTCAAAAAAGCTATATGAAGAAAAAATGCTCTCCAACAGCATTCAGATATGTCTCCCACTTTGTAGGAGTAATCACCAGTTGATCTGGTATGATATAAACTGTTCAGCCAGAGAGCATGACAATTAAGCCAGGTCCTATTTTCCCTTTTAAAAAATATACACTTCCTCATTCAGATTTTCTAGAATGTCTAAATTTGCTTGATTTTGTACCCAAAAGGTAAATAAAGCAATTTCTAAAAAGTTAATGGATTTTTATTTTTAATCCAACATTTTTCTTACTTCAAACTTTATTTTTAGTGGATACCCTTGTTTGAAATAGATGCCCCATTTTTTTTTATTTTAAGGAGTATTATGTCAAGCTCTGCCATAGAGAATATTTTCTTTATTAAGTTTTCTTGAGTCTGCAGACTGGTATGCATTAAACATAAAAAATGAGTTTAAATGGAGTTTGTGTATACAAATATATATATATTTCTTTTCTTGTGTTTGAGTAGCTACCTTTGCTTTTTAACACAGTGTAAATTTACATCCACCAACTCATAATAAGGAAAATGTGCTTTGTAGGATGGTTTAAACTTGCATCCACCTTTTAAAGGATTGATGGATTTTTTTTACAGGTTATCAACACTTTGTTGGTTATTTAAATCTGAAAGATATTTTGGATTGTAAGAATAATTTGTTTTTGAAATTGAATATTGCATTAACAATTATTTTAGAATAAGTTTGATTTTTTTTTTTTTAAATGCAAGTCCTACTTTTTAACCCATAGCTAGGCAGGAAGAAATGGATTCATACCTTCCCCAAGGTTAATACTTCTATTTCTCAATCTGAGTCACAATCCATTACATTACCTACACATGTCCTTGTAGGAGAAACCACGGCTAAGCCTGGCATCTTTTTAGATCACTCAGGCATGGAATAAAGCGACATCCATACACACACATAAACATATACAGGGTGTCCCAAAATAATGTATACACAATTTGAATCATTATAAATAATGTAAATAAGATTAATACAAGAGAAAGAATACACATTTAAAGAAGTTGAGAATAAAATATGCAAAAAACATAGAAAATTAACTTTAATAAGATATAAGCTACTTGGGCAATTTCAGAATGTTCATATTATGATGTGTTCACATCAAGTTCTCAAACTGGTTGCCATTCTGTTCAATACACTTTTCATATCTTGTAGAGAAAAAGACCTATAAACATCCAGTATCATTTCCTCTGGTATTTGAGCACATTCTTCTTCAATTGCTACTCTCATTTCAGCAATTGTTTCAGGGTTCCTGCTGTAAACTTTGTCTTTTAGAAACCCCAACAAAAAGAAATCCAAGGTGTCAAATCTGGTGATCTAGGTGGGTATTCAACTATCTCTCTTCTTCCAATCCATCCGTTTTGTATATTTTCATCCATATAAAAAAATGTATTATTAACTATTAATATTTAATAAGTGTATACATTATTTTTGGGACACCCTATATATATATATATATATATATATATATATATATAATAATATAAATAATCTAAATAATTACTTTAGTTTCACTGACACTTGGGCAAAAAGTAAATGCAACTATTTTTCCAAGTAAATTACATCCATAAAGAAACAAAACAAAGATAAGTTGAAATGTTTTCAGTCTAATTTTCTCCACTATGGTTCTTTTTAGTTTTGATCTTCTGCACAGATATTAAATTTTCAACACTAAGTAAATTTGCATAAACTTGGTTATAGAACAAAGTCTTTTCTTGACAGCAGTTATTGAAGAGCGTTATAGAAATTTTCAGCCAATGAAAATTGGAGAGGAAGAAAAACAACACGAAGAGCAAAGAAGAAAATAAATTTGTTCTATTTGTGTGAGAAGATTGTCATAAGTTTCTTGAGATGCAACAATCAAATGTGGGAGATAAACATGTGCACGACAATAATTTCATAACTTAAATCCGTCTCCAGAAAAAATATACAAGAAAAATTGGAAACAAATTAAATCAGATGTGAGATTTGTTAAGTAAATAAGAAACTGGCATAGAGTAGAACTGTGTTTCTCTCTGATCATAAAATGTATCCATCTAACATAAATACATTGTCTGTAAAAAATTAGATTTTTTTTTTCTATTAGAATTCACCTAACAAAAGAATCGAAAGGCACTCAATGTAGAGGGTTACAGTCAAAATGTTAATAATGAATATGGTGTGTAAAAGTAAAGATTGTGAAATTACTTTTAAAAATTATATATTTTATATTGGAATTCATCCAACAAAAGACTCGAGAGTCACTCAAGGTAGAGGGTGACAATCAAAATTTGAATATTTAATGAAATATGAATATTGAATGAGGTGTATGAATGAGGAGCCTGTCGTAAGTAATGATTATGAGAATGAAGAGGACAGATAACAAGTGACCCTGGGTTAAGATTGTAGTTTTCAGGGAAGCATCCACGTGGAAGTCTCTTTCACAAACTAGCATTTCTTTGGAAATAGCTGAGTGGAACTTCCTCCTTACAAATGTAATATGATGGAAATGTTCAGGGACATAACAAGTCCTAGCTATAAATGTCTGCACTGGATGTAAATTTACTGTGTGTGAGCTCATTATTAAAACACTTTTGAGACATTTTCCTCTTAGTCAATTGTTCTTACAATGTTTCATAATTCTTGGCAGATTTTCTGTTATCACACAACATTAATGTTAAAACCAATGATGAATTTGGCTAGATTGCAAAAAATGTTTTCAAAAATTTGGAAACTCCTAGCACATATTGGATTGTAAGAGGTTGCTTACAGTAACTGTTGCTCCCATTTAAGTAGTGGCCAAGATCAATGCTGCTTAACATCACTGATCAAATGAGAATCTGTGTTTTCAGTAGGATTTGACTATATGATTTTAAATTTTATAGTTACTTTAACTGTAAAACAATGAGTTCTTGATGCCACTCTAGTTCTGTGCTTAAATTCATAAAATCTTTGTATCATAGTGGAAAGATTATTGGACCAATTACCATGAAAGTATTTATAGAAATTGTAAAAGACACAGGGAAATTATGTTACAGTGGTAAGAAAGTGACTGAAGTTAAGATGCCAGGTCAGGACCAATATCATTGCAGGTTTTTCTTTGGAGTTGATCAAGAATCTCTAAATATATAGCAGAAGCATCTGACCCAATATTCAAAGCAAAGATGAATGGTAGATATAAATGTGTAAGGTAAATTTTGGTGAGAAATCTTGTCCATCAACCAACTTTACTAGCAGTAGATCTAGCAACTGATTCAATATAATCTTTCCTATTTATGTCAGTAGAGAACATTAGTCTAAGAAGGTGCAAGTCACTCTGATGGTGGTTAGCATCAGCCATTCTGATGGAAGGCAAAAAGTGTCTTCTCAGACAATTAAAAGTGAACAATTTCGTTTTGGAGGTGCTAAAATTAACAAGCCATTCTTTGCCTCAATTAACAGCAGATTGTAGGTCATTTTTAAGATAAAGTGTTAATTTAACCTAATCAAACCACTATTAACACAGCAGCAAGTAGTTGTTATCAGCCAAGTTGAGAACTGATGACCCGGAAGATCTTTGATGAAAATTAAGAACAATGTAGATCAAGACCTAGTTTCTTGTTTGATCAATTTTTTTAACAATGTCAGTTTCTCAAACATTTGATCACAATGACTTGTAACTTTAGCCTAGCACAACCACTGACAACTTTGAAACAGTTATGTCTACCCAATTTTACATACAAGTCTTGGGTTAACCCATTCTGTAATTTTTGGGGTTTTTTTTTTTTAGATATTTTGTGTATTGGGATAATCTCCCTTGACCAGTATAATCAAGAGTTTACCTCCCTGACAAATCAGCCTGGGTCTCATGCCTGGAAAGCAAATTTTCTAATCACCTGGAGATACACACACACACACACACACACACACACACACACATATTAAAATTATTGAACATTTTTGTAA
This sequence comes from Acanthosepion pharaonis, assembly GCA_903632075.3. Lineage (NCBI taxonomy): Eukaryota > Metazoa > Mollusca > Cephalopoda > Sepiida > Sepiidae > Acanthosepion > Acanthosepion pharaonis. The sequence goes on from CAHIKZ030000452.1 coordinate 754,602, forward strand.
TCCCTACTCCCACCAAATTGAAAAACGTAAGAATTCTGGAAAAACTAAATAAAATATGAATTAAATTTTCCTTGTCTGTCATATTTAATGAAATATGTTTATAAGTGTTATAGTGGAACAAACCTATTCTATAGTTAATAGACTCTCCCACCTATAATAAGTAGTACAGTGTAACCCAGATATAAGAGACCCGGATATAAGAGAGATTTTCTCTGGTCCCAAATTAGAGCCTGTGTTAATGTATATAAAATAGACCAAACCCGGATAAAAGAGACTTCTTCTCTGGTCCTGACAACTCTCTTATATCCGGGTTACACTGTAGTAGTAAGAGTAACGGGGGGGGGGTCGGCCAGTTGATGTTGAATGACAGTGAGTCGAATGGTATCAGTGACCACAACT